>JAKSZT010053770.1:493897-593691 GCA_026826555.1 Tolypeutes matacus | reverse complement strand
GGGGGGGGGGGAAGCTTTGGTCTCCTCAAGTGAAGAAGATGCCAAAGACACCCAGAGTCAAAGAAGAGCCTCATATTTCTGTTGTGAACTCACTAACCACACGACTTTAATTTGCATGTCCCAGTCCTGAACAGAACCGGCTTTCTGAATATGAGGAACAAGCGAAGGCAGCCAAGAAAGGGATGTGGAGTGAGGGAAACGGTTCACAAACTATCCGGGACCTCAAGTATACCATTGAAAACCCACGGCACTTTGTGGACTCACACCACCAGAAGCCTGTCAATGGTGAGGCTGGCGGGAGAAGACAGATCTGACTCAGGGTGCTTTCTTTCTATTTGCTATCCTTGCTTTTTCAGGTTTATGAAATCTAGTGAACCTTTCTTTTACTTACCTAGTATCCAAAGGAAACCACTGAAGGAAAAACAACACCATAGTACTTAGGAAGAGAACTTGAATTCAGTTCATAAAGCTACATTAGATGTATTTTGCAGAGGCTTATCCCTTACTGTTGCATGGTAGTAAATCATTGGTATTTTGCATATTGGGGATCTTCCTATTCTCTAAAAGATGACTACTTAAATATCACCCCCGAACTTTGGGAGTAGAAGACATGCATACTGTATACAGATAAACGTGTATATAAATTTATATGCTCTATAATTTTTGGCTCTACTTTGAGTCCTTGTTAGCTACAGGCTCAGTGAAATAAAATCATTACCAATCCTGAATTGCTATTATTTGCCAGCACCTTCTGGGTTCCTAGTCCACAGGTGAGCAACCTTGCTTATAGACAGCAAAGTTTAGGCATGAGCCCTGAGCTCCCTGAAGGTTCAGAAAACGTAGGACTGATCTATATTCCCCAGGAATAGTTAGTGGAAGAGTCATCCTGAGTGTGAACACTCAGGTTCTGCCTGTGTTTCATTAGTTCTTACAGGGAGGCTTTTTGATGAGTGTTTTGGGGAAAGGGCCCGAGTTAAATGTGGAACGATTGGGTATTGTTTATCCCTGGCACAACTTTGCTAATGACAAACTATTTCTTCTGCCATGCAGCGATCATCGAGCACGTGCGGGATGGCAGTGTGGTCAGGGCCCTGCTTCTCCCAGATAACTACCTGGTTACAGTCATGCTGTCAGGGATCAAGGTCAGACCACACGGGCTGCAGGGTGGGTATAGGGTTTACGGAGGTGTTCAGTGATGGGTCAGTTATTTACTTGGTCACTTTGGACCTGCTGTTTCTTCCTAGTAAGGATCATTAACATTGTCGAGGGTATGTTATACTTGTTTTAGTTTAAACTTTGCAGTGGGACAATTCTAATTGGATTAAATAAGTTTTTTTTTTTTTTTTGTAATAAGTGTTTATTTGGAGTGGGCTATGCTGACAGATTGTTGACTATATTAATCTGGAAAGGAGGGGTAAGGAGCTCTAAAGTTTGCTGAGTGTGGCTTGTCTTAAAGTATCCCTACCCCCCTCCTTTTTTTTGCAGTTCTTTTAACTTTTTATTTTGACATTATTTCAGACTTACAGAAAAGTTGTAAAAGCAGCACAAAGACTTTATATAAATCCTTCATCCAGATTCCCCAAATGTTAACATTTTAAAAGGGTTAGAAGATCTAATTTGAGACCTTCCTCAGCCTAGCTTTTGTGGAGCTTGCTTTTTTTGAAGTCTCAGTCTGATGTGAGAGTGGCAAGCATTCATATTTAAGCTGCATTTCTCACCTGCCTTACTTTTGCTTTAGTGCCCAACTTTTCGACGGGAAGCAGATGGCAGTGAAACACCAGAGCCTTTTGCTGCAGAAGCCAAATTTTTTACTGAGTCGCGATTGCTTCAGAGAGATGTTCAGATCATCCTGGAGAGCTGCCACAACCAGAATATTCTGGGTACCATCCTTCATCCTGTAAGTGTGCCTGTGCAGGGGGCACTGTGAGGGCTGGGAGCAGGGGGGCCAAGGCTTCATCTGGGGCTTGAAGAGCTATAGTTTACCTTGCTCTGTTATACTCTGTATTTAAGATCCATTTGATGATCTCTGCAGGATTATCATCTACTGATTTTGAGGATTTCGTAGGGGAAGGTATTAGTTATCTGATAGAATTGGACAAATATGTTCAACTTCTCACCTTTAGAAAATTAGTCTCAACTATATTGAGTTTATGAGGGAGAGGGAAGCCCTGTCACTTATTTTCTGAAGTATTGGCCTTAAAAGTTGCCAATAGAAAAGGTTGGGAGGTTGCCATATTGATTAGTAGTGGCACAGAAACTTGTAGATTAGGATTGGTGAGGTTTGTATGAAGGTGTAGAAGTCAGCTATTTGGAGTATTAGTAGAACTATTGTTAGGAAACTTTTCTATAGGAAACCTTTTTTACTTTCCAGGCCTTATCCAGTGTTCTTCTAACTCTGCTTTTAGGCAGAAAATAGGTTCTTTATATTCTTTTAATTCTGACTATGGGGAGTTTTACTTTAATGTACACGTTGGCTGGTTGGTTATTCTTAGGCAGAAAATGACCTTGTTAAATGGATTTTCTTTCTTGTAACCTATGTCCAATTCAGATTTAAAATGGCAGTAGTGAGAAGGCTTGGAGGCTTGGTGTAGAACGTGTCAAGGTCATATCTCTTCCTTCTTGAGTGCTAGCTGTTTGGCTGTGCCCTGCCAGATGGCTGTGTGTCATAGTAGAACATGAATTGTAATTCGTTGGGCAAAATATAGCTTAAGTTATTCTCTGCTCAGCTTTCCCCTTTTGAAAAGGGGAGGAAGTGCTGATCTCAGGGAAGGGAAAATAGGCATAATCTCTACTAAAGATTAACATCCTCCCTTGCCCACAAGAAGAGCTATTGAAATGTCAATTCCATTCAATGCCACTAACATTTATCCTGCTCCTGTTAAGTGAGAGTTACTGAGCAGGATGTTGTGGGAATGTGAAGCCAAGGCAGTTGAGAGGAGCTCCAGAGTGGAGTCTCCCATGTTAGGGGTTGTTACTTAATGAGAGCATGTACTCTATTTTTTAAATGAATGGCCGAATAGATTGTGGCTGTGTTAATTGTCCCAGAAGTTGAGAGAAATGGGTTCTTTTGGAACAGAATCTAATTTGTGCCTACCTTCCCCTGTGCCTTGTTTTTCAGAATGGAAACATCACGGAACTTCTCTTGAAGGAAGGTTTTGCACGCTGTGTGGATTGGTCCATTGCAGTTTATACTCGGGGTGCAGAAAAGTTGAGGGCAGCTGAGAGGTAAGGTCTCTTGGGGAAGTCTTCCAATGAAGGATCTTGTTAAGGATCCTTAGGGAAAGAAATCTGGTGATCTCCTCTCACCTGTCTATGACAGTGTCTGTTTCAGTAAAGGATTAGAGAAATTCCAAATGAAGCTAGGATTTCATTGAGGAGTGGTTTACTTGTTAGGCTTTTCTCAGGCCCCCCAACTAAGTTTGAGGCATCTGGAATGAAATAAATTTGAGGTTCACCTGAGGAAGATAAATTGCCTCACAGGTACTCCCAAAGGCAGGCTAGAACAGGTGTATGGTGGTTCATAAGCCATTCAGTGTTTTTGTGAGGTGTAAGCTCTAATTACTTGAAAGTATGTTTTAACTGAAGTGCTAATACATTGTGAGGTTCTGTTATCATGGTTTTGGATAGTGCCCTATGGTTAAGTAGATGTAGAAATAATTTATTTCCAGAAAAATGGCAGTGGAAATTCCAAAGCTCAGTGGCTAAGGAAAGTCCCAGGCACCACCTCCCAAGCAGAAGGCAGCAGACAGCTGGTAATGATCTTCCACTCTCACGCTTGTTAAGTAGCATATTTTAGAATCTTAAAATTGTAATGAATTTGATAAAGCTTTACATTTTTGCCTTTAAGACTTAGATCTGAGGTGCAAGAACATGAATTAAATGATTGTTGCATTCTTCCCTTTTCATAGGTCTTATATAGTCTCCTATGTTTGGAAGCAGAAATACTCATAAGTATTTGTAAAAATAGATACTGTCTGATAAAAAATGCAGTGATTGCTAAACAAGCAAGCAAACTTTAGAGCATTTAAGGTGTTCTACAATTAAAGTAGAAAGACACAGTACCCTTATCAGTTGTAAGATATCAATATCAATACCTTTCAGAGATAGTGTTCCAAATACTTCTGGTTACTCTCTGAAGTTCAGTTTTGTTTTCTGTTGTTCAGAAAATATATCACTATTGTAAATTATCATTTTGCTTGATTTTTTTTTGTGTGTTCTGTGCATTCTTCTAAGTTTCCTGCCTCACTGAAGAAAGTGGGTACAATAATAATACTATCTATATTTTTCATAGCAACTACAGAAGATTTTTGGATTTTTTTCACATTAAAAAACAGGTTTAGACTAAGAAATGAAAATCATATTTCAGTAATTTTTTATTTTAAGACAACTGTTTATTGACTTAAAAATCTTTGTAAATATCCCATTTCCTACTCATAGACTGGCTCAGAAAACATCTACTGGCTTAAAGTAGTTAAACTTTTTTTTTCTGGCAACATGATTTTCTGACTCTTGTCAGTGAAATTCTATTGGGTTTTTGCCCATTTTTAAAATTCTTTAGATGTAATATAGTAACAATTGCATCATGTTGTCCACCTAGGATTTGGGTGGCTGATAACTTTTATAATTCAAATGGGTATTGGGCAGGCCCATTCCTTTTAAAAAATGCCTGCTTGTTTTGTTTGTTTTTTCTTTATTTAAAAATGCTTGTTTAGATATGTGTGTTCTTCCCACTTAAGAGAGCAGTTGCTGTGTGTTTGTAATCCAAGTGCCTAGCCTTTGTCATAGTCCCTCAGGATACTGGGTGTCAAAGAGCTTAATATCAGGTGGACTTGTACTGATTCCAGGCTTGAAAAATTACACACCTGGACCCCAATTCACAAGTCATCTTGGATATTTCCAGTTGCTATACACTTTTTCTTGTATAAAAACTTGTATAAAGAACTCTTCTGGTTTGACTGGCGTTCTTTTTCCCGGAAGCCTTTTTGATGAGCTAGGATAGGATTCTGTACTATTGCTCCCATAGTGATGGTGGATTCCATTTGCCCAACTAGTCTGTTTGAACGATCTTGCATCCTTGGTTTGTTGCCAGATTTGCCAAGGATCACAGGCTGAGAATATGGAAAGACTATGTGCCTCCCACTGCTAACTTGGACCAAAAGGACAAGCAGTTTGTCGCCAAGGTGAGTCATTCTCAGCATCTTGCTATGTTTAGTGAATGTTGCCAGGCTAGTGAAAATACAAGGATTTGAGCCATCAGAAATGCTTCAGTTCTTGATTATTTCAAGGCAAGCCAATAGTGTGTGTATGTGTGTTTATTGTAGGGACTTGGAGACCATAAGAACTCCGAAGTTTCTCACTGTAAATTAGAAGCTTAGGGGTTGTGGACATTACCATCTGAAAATATCTCATTTTTGGGGGGTTCTTTTATCTGCTTAGCAAATGGCTTTCTCTGTGCTCAAGTATATATGACCTTAATTTTTCTCTTCATTCTGTTTTGGGAGTCTTGGGGTTTTGAAGTTTTTCTAATGCAATGTTCCTTGCCAAGTATTCTCCCCAACTCCTGTGTTCTGGGGTGGGTTTCTAAAGGGAACTAGAGCTATTGTCATAAAAGGTTTTTCTTTAGTTGCTGGGTTTGGTACGTTGAGTGGCAGACCTGTTCTCTTTGCCTTCCCAAAATACTGTAATGTTTTCCAACTTGTTTTTATGTTTGGCAAGAGATGCTGGAAGCTTTGTTTCATAGGGCTAAATATAGTATATTCTCTGAGAGGTGTCTGGCCCAGTAGTTCCACTGTGAGTTTGGGATGGAAAGCCACTAGGTGGCACTGTTAACCTGAGAAATTCTAAAACTGTTTCTCTTAGAATGGTAAAATTTCAGCAAAGTCTCTGAGGAATTGGCTGAATTTCTTCTTCACTGTCTTTTTTTATGATGCCCAAAACAATAGGTCACAGAGTGCTCAAAGTGGCTTCTTTTTCTCTTTTAGTAGGAGGTCTCCAAGTAGTTGTCACTTTAACCATAATCATCCCTTTTAGTGGTAATGAGTGATAGTAAGTCCTTGTGGGATACTCCCCTATGCATCTTCCAAGTCCTGATGTAGACCACAATGGACCCCCCTGGTTCCATTCTGTTTGAGGACTGGGCTAGCTTGGAAACATGGACATAGGCTGCCCCACCTCCTTGGACCTCACTTGGGTATAATTATGTTTTCTGTAATCTGCTCTGTGTTTTGAGACCCAATTAAAGGGTGATCATTTACCCAACAAGGGGACAGGCCTTCCATTTTTCATCATCTCTTTGAGGGTCTTTTATATTAATGATGTCAATGTAGGACCATTTATTATCTGTTTTTTTTTTCCTTCCCACAGTGAGGTGTTTTTCATTACAATGAGGTTTGAGTCATTACAATGCCAGAATAGAGGAGATTGCCCCTGGAAATCATCTGACTGAGGATTATGAAGAACAATCAGTCTCCTGTAGAATATTTTTTTTTTTTTTTTTTTTTTTTTTTTACCGGGAGGTACTGGGGATCGAACCCCGGTCTCTCCATATGGTAGGCAGACGCCGAACCTCTTGAGCCACATCCGTTTCCCTCCTGTAGAAAATTTAGGTAACTTGGATATAGGTCTGCTTAAAGAGGAGAGAGAAAAATGTATTAGTAGGTAAATGGTTTTAATAGCAATTGAGGTTTTAAAATCTTCAGCATTATTATTATTATTATTATTTTTATCTTTTACATATTTTTAAAATAATTTATTGAAGTATATAATTCATACATGAACATACATAAACAATAAGTGTTCAGTAAACATTGTGAACTTACAAAACAAACATGCACAACATCATACAGGGCTCCCACACATCACCCCACCACAAATACTTTGCATTGTTGTGAAACACTTGTTAACAAATTATGAAAGGGCATCGTCAAAGTATTACTACTAACATAATCCGTATCTTACTCCCCTATACTTTTTTTTAAAAAAAAGGATTTATTTATTTATTTACTTACCTATATCCATTTTTATCCCCCCTACCCCCGTTTTCGGCATTATTTTTATTTTTATTTTATTTTATTTTTTTACCGGGAGGTCCCGGAAGACGGACGCTCAACCATTTGAGCCACATCCATCCCCTGTAGCATTATTTTTAAAACAAGCATAAAGAAAATAAGGAAATACACCTGTACTCTTACCACCAAGATGAAACTGTTATGACATAGCCTTTTTTAAAAAGTTGATTGTATTGTCTATACCTGGGGTTGGCAAACTGTGGCCCATGGGCAATTTCAGCCCAGCACTTGTGTTTGTATGGCCTGCAAACTAAGAATCGATTTTACATTTTTAAATGGTTGGGGGCAAAGAAAGAAACAATATTTTGTGGCACAAGAAGGTTACATGAAATTTGTATTTCAGTGTTAGAAATAAATTGGAGCATAGCCATGTCTATTTCTTTACCTATATCTTATATCTGTAGCTGCTTTTGTGCTACAGAGGAAGCTTTGAGTTGTTGCAACAGGGGTCACATGACCTGCAAAGCCTGAAATATTTACTCTGTCCCTTTACATAGATATTTGCTGACCCCTGATCTATATCAGTTCTTCTCAAAGTACCCTGATAAGCGATAGGAAGCTTGTGCCAGAATGTCAACCAAGGCATTGCTTATTTCATTAAGAAGATCTTTCTATTAAAAAAAATGTCAGCAGTGTGCTTAGTGATGTAGTTGATTTATGTTCTGGCACAAGTTCCTTATCTCATTGCAGATTGGCAACCACTTTGAGTAGCCTTGATCTGTACTTTTTATATAATTTTTACATTTTTTAAGTTTTTATTTTTAATGTATAAAAGTTTAAAAGACTTCTATAGATGGCTTATTAAGAAATGTAGTGGTCTGATTTCGCTCTCCCTGGAGACCGCCATTTTCAACTCATGATTAATCTTTTTGTCTGAATAAAATGTTCATGTTTCTATTTCTTAATTTTTTTTTAGTTTTAGGCATTATCTCTTTCCTTCATGCCATAGAGGATGAGGAGTTAGTTTTTTTCACTCATACATATACTCATGGGTGCATGTACTCTCCCCCAATCCTTCCAGTATAATTATATCCTAATTATGGTTAGATTAATGTTTACTGTTTATGACTTTGTAAATGTCAATCGCCACTGAGCCATGTAGTGGTTATTATGATTATTTTTCATTCCCTGCACAATTTCCTGTTTTTCTACAGTTAATAATTTTAAAAATTGATGTGTTTTTCTGCTTAATAATTACTATTTCAACCCTCAGACCCTTTTGTTTCTTCTCCGGACCCTCATTCAGTCTGTTAATTTTGTCATCTTCAGTAACACTTTTCTGGACCCCCCTGATTTGCACCAATCTGGACTGATTCCTCTTTATGTCTGTGATAATGGTCAATCTCTTTACCATTACCCTGGGGATTCTCTTTGCCTTACTCCTGGGTTGGAACTATGTTTGCTGGATGCCATGACTTCTTCTTTATGGTTTATTGCTTCATTTTGGTGACACATATTTTCTAACTTCCTGGGAAAGAAAACTTGGGAGGTAAATTATTTTAGACTTTTCGTGTCCATTCTACACTTACACTTGGTTGATAGTTCAGTTGGTTGTAGAATTTTAAGTTAGAAGTCATTTTCCTTCAAAATTGTGATGGCATTGTGTAGCTGTCTTTTAACTGTTTTCTAGTTATTAGAGTTTATTTATTTATTTTTTTTAAGAAAGTTTGAAGCCATTCTGATTCTTCATCTTTACGTGATTTGTGTTTTCTTTCTGGAAGCTTTTAGCAAATTTTTTTGAATCCTAGCATTCTGAGTTTTCACAATGATTTACCTTGTTTGTCTATGTGTGAGCATATTATGTTTCAATTTATTAGTCCTTTAGTTCTGGGAACTTTTTCATCAACTATCTTGTTATTGATTTACCTCTAGTTTCTCTGTTCTCTTTTTCTGGAACTTCCGTTATTTGGATGTTGGAGTTATGAACTGGTCTTCTAATTTTTCTTCTTATTTTCCGTTTCTTTGTCTTTTGTTCTTTCTAGATTTTTTCATGTTTATCTTTTAGTCCTTCTCAGTTTTTCATTTATGATGTATTTTTAATTACCAAGTGCTCTTTGTTCTCTGAATGTTTCTCTTTTATTATTAAAAAAACAAATATCCTACGTTTGTTTCATAGATGATTATCATCTCTTAGCTCTCTAAGGAAGTAATTACAATTTTACTTGAAGCCTTCCTGCATAGTCTCCATATTCTCAGGGTTGCTTTGGTTATTTTGATCGCTTATCTTTCATATTAGAGGCTTTCCTTAGAGGTCTGCTGATCCTTGGTTATCTGTCTTATTTAAGAATGAGCAACGAACCTGTGTATGGTATTTAGAGAGAACATCTTGAAATCTTGCTGCTTCTCATAGATTTTGAACCACTCCTAGGTTTTGACTCCCTTGTCTTGTCTTGTCTTTTCTCTTTCCTTTCCTATCCATATTAAGCATACAATTCATCCAGAGTGTACAGTCAATGCACATAGTTGTGCATTTATTACTCCAATCATTATTAGAGCATTTTCATTATTTCAATAATAATAATAATAAACAAAAAAAAACAAGAAAACTCTTTACCTATCAGTCATCCCTACTTGAGACTCGTGATGTGGATAGTTTCTGAATCTTTTTTTTTTTTTTTGGGTGTGGTCTACAGGATAGACCAGATTGGTTATTGTATTTTCTCACCACTGCATAGATCTGTAGAGTTGGTTACTACTCATCCATCTGCTTTCTAGCTTCCAAACTTTTGTTACTGGTTTTTCAGTTTCCGTTTTCTTTGTTGTTGTGGACTCATGCTAAAAAAAAAAAAAAAAAAAAAAATCCCCTTTATTTTCATTTAAGAAGGATTTGGGGTAGGAGCCCAAAGTAAACATTTGGATTTAGTGTTTTAATAGGTATACAGTATTCCATTGTGAGGTTTTGCCATAATTTTTTATTTAAAGAATCTGCAATAGGTTAATGTTCATATAGTTTATAATTTTTCTGTTATTTAGAAAGTGTCTATTTGAATATCCTTTTACATAAATCTCCATGTAAATGGCAGTTATTTCCTTAGGAATGCCTTGGAGCATATTTACCAAATAGCTCTCTAGAATTGTTAACCAGCGTATACCAATAAGAGTGTTTGTTTTCTAACATGTTGTAAGACAGGGGTTGGCCAACTTTTTCTTAAAAGGCAACAGAGTAAATATTTTAGACCACATCGTCTGCATTGAAGCTGTTCACCTCTGCCATTGTAATGTGAAGACAGCCATGGACAATAACTATATAAATGAATGGGCACAGCTGTGTTCTAATAAAATTTTATAATCGTAGACTGGCTGGATGGCTCTTGGCCAGAGTTTGCCAACCCCCATTGTAGAACACTAGATATCAGCATTAAACAGGGAAGGAAAAACTTATCTGCATCGCTTTTCCTACCCTAGAACCCACGTGCAGTTTTGTAGGTGTTTTACCTGATTTATAGTGTCTGTTAAGGCCACACTGCCTTTCCAAGGAAACTTAAAAAGCCCTATGCTATCCTGGTCCCTCATGAACATAGTTTGACAGTTCATGACAGTTCCTGTAAGTCTTGGCTGAAGGATTCTGCTCTGAGGCTCATGGAATTATAAGATCTGTACTTTCTTCAGCAGTCACCTTGTTTCTTAGTATGTAATTGTACAGGACTTTTCAGAATAACCTGAAAAGCCTGCAAAAGATGATCTATGACCTCTTTAACTGGGCCCTTCCGGGGCCTTATACTTGATTTCTGAAACTTTTGCCGAGCTCTAGATCAGAGACTTAGCCCTGAGACTCACTTCTGAGAAATTTGAAACTCAATAGTGCATTCTCATGATTCATGTGGCCTGTTGAAAGACTGGTTTCCATTATTTGCTAAAGCAGTTTTACTTCTTAAGGGATGAAATGCAAGGGACGGCTCTCGTCTCTCCAGGTTAGCAGAGAAGCATGTTCACTTCACAGTGATTAGCTGAGCCTGCTTGAGACTTTTATGCCTGTCCTGTCCTGCCAGTTTCCTGCCTGCCTTTCCCCTTGGCGTTTTAGCTGTTTTGTGCTGTTTGTCGCCATATGGTCCCCTGAGCACGTGGCTTGGCTTCCCTGACCTGCTGCTGGATCCTTGAGTCTTGCAGATTTCACAGTCCTGAATAACACCGTGGAATGAATGAGGGGGAAGCATGTCCTCGAGGTGGAGTCTTCTCACTGTCCTGCTGGGTTAGAGGGTTCCAGCCTGGCTAGCTGTACACATTAGATAGCTGAACAAACAGAGCCCTGAACTCCGTGCTTTGAGAAGATGCAAAAGAATAGAAGTAGTTTCTGCCTTCAAGGAGCTTGCCTTTTAGGGTTCCCTCTGGGAAATTGCCATAAGTGGTTAATTGTTGGCATTGGAGGCTGTGTCCAATCGTAGAATTCAGGTTATAAGCTATTTGTGGATGCAGTGTATTCTAGAATTTATATGGGTTGGCCCTGCTCATTTTTTTTTTTTTTTTTTTTAAGACTTATTTTATTCCCCGTTGTTCTGTGCTTGCTGTCTGCTCTCTGTGTGTTCTTCTGTGTCTGCTTGTCTTCTCTTTAGAGGGCACCGGGAACTGATCCTGGGACCTTCTGGAGTGGGAGAGGCACTCAATTTCTTGTGCCACCTTGGCTTCCTGGTCTGCTGTGTCTCTTATTGTCTCTCCTCTGTGTCTCTTTTTGTTGTGTCATCTTGCTACACCAGCTCTCCTGTGTGGGTCAGCACTTCTGCGCGGACCAGCACTCCGCATGGGTCAGCATTCCATGTGGGCCAGCTTGCTGTATGGGCCAATTTACCTTTCATCAGGAGGCCCTGGGGATCGAACCCTAGACCTCCTATATGGTGGATAGGAGCCCAATCTCTTGAGTGACATCTGTTTCCCCTTGCTCATTTTTTTTGCTGCACTTCCAGTCATAGCTCTGAATGGATTTCAATATCATCTCTTTGAGATGGTTTTTAAGCAAGGATACTTTTTAATATTCTTGACTCACCTAGACTTTACCAGTAGATTCCTATCTGGTAATATGGAGAAAACCAAAAAGTCCTAGGCACTTTTTGGCTTTTTTTCATATGACTTTCAAGTAAGAAGGAAATCCTGGTATAGTCTAGCTAGGAAGGTGACCTCTGCCGGCACCCAAAAGAGGTTAAGAATTGGTTTGCCGTTTAAGTTAGCCATCCAACTTGCTGATAAGAAAAAGAAAATGATTGAGTTAGAAAAAAATGAAAAGAAATGTTTATCTGGCTTTTTAAAAAAAATTAATGACTTAATTTTTAGAACAGTTTTAGGTTTATGGGAAAATTGAGCAAATAGTACACAGAATCCCCGTATTTACCCCCCCCCCCCATTACCTTTTTATTAACATGTTATTAAGGCATATTTGTTGTAATTAATGAACCAATATTGATACATATTGTTAACTAAAGTTCACACTGTATTCACATGTCCTCAGTTTTTCTTTAATGTCCTTTTTCGGTTTCAGGATTCCATCTAGTACCCCACATTATATATGGTTGATTTGTCTCCTTATGCTCCTCTTGGCTGTGACAGTTCCTCAGGCTTTCCTTGTTCTTGATGACCTTAACAGGTTGAGAAGTACTGGTCAGGCATTTTGTAGGATGCCCCTCTGTTGGAATTTGTCTAATGCCTGGCTTCTTTTTAGTCTTATATATAGTGTCTGGTCTGTTTGTGCTTAGTGCCTAGTAGTACTTGCCTCAGGAAATCGTTGTGCTCAGTTTTGTGTCAAGGACACAGGGTGGCAGCTGTACTTTTCTGGATCACTGAAATATTAACTATAAGACATTGCTGTTAACAGTTATGTTATATTCCTTATTTCATCCACTTTTGCTGTTGCTTCAACAGCTTTTCCAGGGGAGAATAGTTAAAGCCTTAGGGGTACAGAAAAGCAGTTAGCTGTCATGATTTCAGAGTAGAAAGGGCATTTTGTATCCTATTCCCCATGGGCCCATCAAGGACACTCCCCTGGTAGTGCCCATAGAAGCCCATTTGGGCTTATGGTCCTTTTGTTCCTACCTAGGATGGATCATTTTGGTAGCTTTGAGACCACTGGGGGTTGTGTCTGGGGAGCTATTCTGGGGGTCACTGTAGTCCAAGAGGCTCCATTGTAAGGCTCTTTTTGTTTGTTTTATACATGCTGCCGGGTTGTAAGAAACTGAATAACAACAGCTCTTACCCACCTGGTGAGTGCTGTGGAGGGGGGCTCTCCAAATAGGGGCCCAGAGATAGGATGGATGTCCTTGTCCCTAACATAACTCTGCAATTCTCTCAACTTGTGTCAGCCCTTAGGCAGTACCTCATCATCATTAAACCACTCATTTTTCATTTTACAATTGGACTTCGAGAAATGGGGTAGGAGTCGGGTTGCGTGTCTTGAGTCTAGCCAGTGACTTTCTCTGTGTATTCCTGGTCCCCTGCCTTAGGGTATCTCATGGTGGGTGTATGTAGGTGGGTGGATTGATTATGGAGACATGGAGAAAGCAAGTGGTGTCAGCATATTTAGAGTTATCCTGATGAAAAGCATCATAAGAAAAATCACTGTTAAAAATGTGGTCCGCGTTGGTGCTGATGAGGAGGCTTTGGGTAGTAATCGATTCTGCATTTTACTTATTGCCCAGGATGTGACTCTTACCCAATATTTTATTGCTTATTCCACGGCTCTGCCCAGGAGCTGCTTGTTCTCTGGACAGTAATAATAGAATTTACAGAGGAATAGAAACCATAAACCCCACTCACATTCACATGCACTCAGCCTACACTCCACCAGAAAGCCATACCTCGTTTACCTGGCAGCGTCAGAGTGTGCAGTTCCTGAAGAGGAGGTTTCTAATCAGGGAGATGTCGAGCTGAGAGAGTCTGCTGCTCTGGCCTAAAATTTATAGCTCTGAGAATCCGTTCACCGCAACTGCTGGTAACACATTATAAGGGGTGATGAATACCAGTGACTTGTCACTGGGGTATGCTTAGATCTTCACATTCTATAATCAGGGGGTGAAGGTGTGAGCACTGTGATACTTTCTCTCATTTTATTCCTCTCTGAGCATGACTAGGGAGTGGAGAATGTCTAGATATTTCTCAGGTCTTAACTATAGGAATTTCCCCCTTTCTGGTTATTGACAACTTAAGAGATAGTTGTGGTGGAGGCATGTGTCCAACTGTCCAGCATAGGGATTTAGGGAATACTGTAGTGTGTGTATGTGATTCTTGTTATCCTATTATCCCGTGAGCATTGGTCCTGTACTTTTGTGGGAGAAGCATTATTGATTTGCCGTAGAACTGGTTTGCTTGATAAGGCATTGTGGAATTTTTTCTTTTCTTTGGCTTGAAGGCTTATTCTACTGAAGAATATAAAATAAGACAAACTGTGGCCACCTTGACCCCCTGGATGGTCTGTCATCCATTCTATAATTTACCTCCATTTTCAGCCAAACATGGGATTTTGAAAGATGGAGAAGAGCAGGGGCCTTTCTATTTTGGTTATTTGTCCAAACCACTACTGGCATCTTTTTTAAGGAGTGTGTGTGTGTGTGTTTGTGTGTGTGTGTGTGAGAGAGAGAGAGAGAGCATTTGTACTGGCATTTTTGTGTATAGATGGTAATGGGAATAAGTTCTTTCACTCTTTTTTTGTTTTTTTTCTTTGATTTACAGTGTCAGTATTTTCGGTTATCACCTGTTTTTTTTAAAAAAACAGAACATTTATTGCACGACTAATCAGTGAAATCCTTAAGATGAACTGGATGCTGCAACAGCTGCTCTCTTGGGTTTAGGTGTAGTTCCTTCACGGAATCCATGCCTGAATCTGCGGTATACAATTTTTAGGTGCCTCATTCGACCCGTACCGGTGGTATTTCGTCTTTTAGCCTTGGCACTCCAGTTACACTTTCTCTTGCGCTTAGCAGGGTAGCCACATTTGCCACAGGTCGACTTCTGAAGGTGGTAGGCCTTAGAGCCACAGCAGCGGCACAAGGTGTGCGTCTTATTGCGACGCTTTCCAAACGATGATGTTCCCTTCGTCATCTCGTTTCTGCGGCCGAGACCAAAGAGCCACCTGTTTTTGTTTTTTCCTAAACTTTTTATGTTGAAATATTTTCAAACTTACAGAACAGTTGCAAAAATAGTGCAAACTCCATACAGAGAACTCCAACGTACCCATACCTCCCCCACCCCCAAGATACCCAGATCCACCAATTTTAACATTTTGCCACATTTGCTGTATCTTTCTATCTACCCATCCACTCATGAATTCATGCTTCCTTCAATCTATCCATCCACCGCCACCACCCCCCCCATTTTCTGAACATTTGAGTATAGGTTATATACATCATGCTTCTTGAACACTTAATACTGCTATGTACATTTCCTAAGAATAAGAGCATTCACTTATGTAACCATGTTAAGTGCATTTGTCAAGTTCAAGAAATTTAACATTGATATAAAGCTTATATTCTACATTCCAATTTTTTTCATATGTCCCAGTAATGTCCCTTTGAGCCTTTACTCTTTCCTTGCTAGATCTCTTCCAGGATCGTGTATTGCATTTAATTGTCGTTGTCTCTTTAGTTCTTTCTTTTCTTTTTCATTTTAATTGTGGGAACATATGTACAACATAAACCTTCCCATCTCAGCCACTTCTTAGAATACCATTCAGTAGAATTAATTACCTTCACAATATTGTGGTACCCTCACCACCTTCCATAAATTAAACTTTTTCATTTCCCAAAAAAGAAACCCAATTCCAATTATGCATTAATTCACCATTCCCCTTACTCTCCCACTACTGGCAACTTGTACTCTAATTTCTGTCTCTCTGAGCTTGCATATTCTCTGTTTTCTTTATTGGCACCATGAGGCATAAATTTAATATCCTAAATCTGTAATAGTCTCATTTGCTTTGATACCAACTTAACTTCAGTAGTATGTACAAACTATATTCCTGTACCCCTTGTCTCCCCCACCTTCATGTAGTTCTTGTCACAAATTACACGTTTATATATTATAAGTTAAAAACACTGATTTATCCTACATTTTATGTGCTTGCCTTTTAGATCCCATAGGCATTAAAAGGTGGAGTTACAGATAGTGCTGGCATTTATATTTACCCATGTTGTTAACCCTCAGCAGAGATCTTTATTTCTTCCTGTGGCTTTGATCTACTATCTCTTGTCCTTTGCTTTCAACCTGTAGAACTGTCTTTTTTTTTTTTTTTTTTTCTTAAAGATTTTTAAAAATTTACTTATTTCTATCCCTTCGCCCTCAGTTGTTTTGTGCTTGCTGTCTGCTTTTTGTGTCCATTCGCTGTGTGTTCTTCTATGTCTGCTTGTCTTCTCTTTAGGCAGCACCAGGAACCGATCCTAGGACCTTCCGGAGTGGGAAAGAGGTGCTCAATCTCTTGCACCACCTCAGCTCTCTGGTCTGCTGCATCTCTTATTGTTTCTCCTCTGTGTCTCTCTTTGTTGTGTCATCTTGCTGCTCCAGCTCTCTGCTCGGGCCAGCACTCCTGTATAGGCCAGCACTCCTGTACAGGCCAGCACTCCACTTGGGCCAGCTTGCCTTCACCAGTAGACCTTGGGATTCGAACCCTGGACCTCCTCTATGGTAGACGGGAGCCCAGTCGCTTGAGCCACATCCACTTCTCAGAACTGCATTCCTGTAGGGCTGGTCTAGTGCTGACAAATTCCCTCAGCATTTGTTTAACTGGGGATGTCTTAATTTCTCCCTAGTTTCTGAAAGATAGTTTTGCTGTATATAGAATTCTTGGATGACAATTTTTTTCTTTCAGCACTTAAAATATATCATTCCACTGCCTTCCTTCCTTCATGGTTTCAGTGAGAAACTGGCACTTAGTCTTATTGAGGCTCCTTTCTGTGTGACATTTTCTTCTCTCTTATGGCTTTCAGAATTTCTCTTTATCTTTGGCATTTAACAGTTTGATTATAACATGGTGTGGTGTGGGTCTATTTGGGTTTATCCTGTTTGGAGTTCCTTGAGCATCTTGGATATGTATATTAATGTCTTTTGTTAAATTTGGGGGGTTTTCAGACATTATTTCTTTGAATAGTCTCTCTTCCCCTTTCTTCTTCTGGGACTCCCACAATGTATATATTGGGATGTTTGATGGTATCCCACAGGTTCCTCAGGCTCTTTTTACTTTTCTTTATTCTTTCTTCTTTCTGGTCTGCATTCTGAATGATTTCAGTTGTCTTATCTTCAAATTCACTAACTCTTTTGCCAGCTCCAAACTGCTGTTGAACTCCTCTAGGGAATTTTAAATTTCTGTTACTGTGGTCTTCAACTCTGTTTGGTTTCTGTCCATAATTTCCATTTCTCTCTCTCAATATTCTCTTTGTGTTCATCTATCACTTACCTTGTTTCCTTTAGTTCTTTGTATTTTCCTTTAATTCTTTGAGTAAATTTAGGACTTTTTTTTTTTTTTTTTTTTTTTTTTTAAGTCTTTGATATTTTCTGTGTTTGACCCTTATTGATAGTTTCTAATGCTTTAACTTCTCCTTTGCCTGGACCATCACTTCCTGTTTCTTTGTATGTTTTATAATCTTTTTTATTTTCAAACATGGATATTTTGATATTTTAATGTGTTATCGCTTGAAATTAGCATGTGAAGAAATAGGAACAATCCTTCATTGTTGGTGGGGGTTTAAAATGGTGCAGCCTCTGTGGAAGACAATTTGGCAGTTCTTCAGGACACTAAATATAGATCTGCCTTATGATCTAGAAGTCCTGCTACTAGGAATTTATTCAGAAGAACTGAAAGCAAGGACGTGAACAGATATTTGCACACAAATGTTTATAGTGGCATTATTCATAATTGTTAAAAGATGGAAGCAACCTAAGTGCCCATCAACCAATGAATGGATAAACAAGGTTTAGTAAATTCATACAATGGAATATTATTCAGCTGTAAGAATAAATCAGTTGGGAAAGCACATGACAACATGGAGGAACTTCAAGGATATTATGTTTAGTGAAATGAGCCATACACAAAAGAATGAGTATTGTATGGTCTCATTGATATGAACTAAATACTATAAGTAGACTTAGGGAATTGGACTATGAAGTGTAGGTTGGTTGGAGATGGATTGTGGGACATGGAGGGGGAGCTGATGATGGATGTATGTAGAACGTTCAGTAAGGTCAAATGCAAATATGCGGTAATGGTTGGACTTGATGGTAACACATTATTATGAATGTAATACTGTTGATTTATGGATATGATTGTGGCTGAAACAAGTAGTCTGCTGCCCCTCCCCCCCCCCCCCCCAGATGGCTTTCTTCTCTATTTGCTCGTTGTCTGCTCGTTGTCTTTTTTTTTTTAGGAGGCATGGGGAACTGAACCTGGGACCTCCCATGTAGGAGGCGGACATTCAACTGCTTGAGCCATACCTGCTCCGGTCTATTGCTTTTTAAGTAGCCTTTTTCTTGATTTGGCGCTTATCCTGTTACTGCATTCCTTTACCTATTTCCTGTAGCTTTGAGAAAGATGTTTCTGCCAGTTCTTCCTGGTTGTTCAGAGCTTCTGTTGGAGGCAGAGCCTGAAGCATCTCATTCTAGGCCCAAAGTGGGCTGGGCTGTTTTTCAAGTTATGTACTCATGGACTTGCTTTTGTTATTGGGCTGGCTTTCAAGGGCTCTTTAATTTAGACTGTTCTTTATACCCTTATACAACCCATACCTAGGTAACCAGAGCCAACCCTGGTCAGGCATGACCACAGATCAGGCCATTGGCTTTTCTTGATCTGCACTGTTTTTCTGGCTAGGTAAGGTTTGGGTTCTGGCTATTTGGATTTTAGTGTTTAGCCTCATGATTCTAAAATCTGTCAAAAAAGTGATAGTGGAATTGCTATAGATATTTGAGACTGACTTTTTGCTGCTTTCAGGGTTGTAAGCTAGTCTTAGGTAATTAAGACTAGTGGAAAATTATATTTAATTTTTCCACCTTTCCTAATCTACTCAGTTCTTCCTTTCATTACTTTTCTGGCCACTGAGCTGTCCTTATTTACGCTGCTTCCATTACTTATGGTGGTAGACTCATGGGTCTCTTCCCATCCACCAGTCATAGTCAGCCTTCTGTGGATTCACAGCCTGATTCCATCTGTCATCTTTCTTTTTCATCCATTCTGTTTGATGGCACTCACCACCTGCTATTTCCTGTTAGGTATACTTTCTCCCTTGTTTTGCTTTTTGCTCTTTCTTTACATTGTCCCATAAAGCATTCCTTATACTTTTTGGAAAAGGTAGGGAGTAGAGTTGCCATTTTTGGAGGACCCTGCAAAAATGGGTATGTTCTGTGATCAAAGGTTTGAGAGCTCCCAGGAAATAGTGAGGCCTCTGTTAAGATACTTATCAATGTGATATCCATGATAGCAAAGTAGAGTCTTCACACTACTTTTCTTTTATGCATAAAAAGAGTGGGGCAATTTTACCAGTCTTCCTTCATTATGTGGCAGTTAACCCTGAATTTTCTTCAGCTTCATGGTGGTTCCTGATGGGGCCTGTTGGAAGCCCAGAAGAGTTGATTTTGATTCTGCAGATGAAGTGGATGGTGACCGTGCTTTGTAGCCAATAGCTTCCTGTAGCAAAGTGTTGCTTGCAAAAAATCCAAACCACCTTGAAACAACAGCCTCCGAATATAGTTTGGAATTGTAGCCTGTTGGCTGAATTATGGGTTGTAGTTATAACCCTGATGTGCTACTAGCCTGGTTTGAATGAAATTTTATTTTTTACGTCTGATGAAGTGTTCTGATAACCTCCATAGTGGAATATTTGTGCTTTTGCTCTTTGAATAGATGTCCTTGTGAGTTACCCCCGACTGGAAGTTAATCTTACTCAGCTGAGAGTGAGGTCCCATATTACTGATTTCGGGTTTCAGAACAACCATAGCAGTGCTCTAAAAAAGGTGGCTTTCGAAGTAGCTGAAGTACTATCTTGGCAATTTAATGTTTTTCTCTGTGAGATTAGCAGCTAAGCATCTCTTTTCCCAAACTGAGATGACAGTTATTTTTGCCCTTCCCTTGCCTTTGATTTTTCTGATCCCTATTGGTCTTCCCATTTTGGTTCTTTCTCATATAGTGCTGGTACCTTCTTTTAATTCAAGCCTTGCCCCTTTTCCTAATTCACATTGAAATAGGGATTTCAATTTTAGTTTAGAACTTGTTTCAAGAAAAATCTTCAATAGCATATAAAGACTGGATTTCCAGTTCTTAAGCTTTGCAGTTAATCCCATGTTGACCATCCTTATGAATGATTTAGATTCTGCCTCATTGAGAAAATCATAATAAAGTCTTTGGTTATTGATAATTATAGCATAGTTTTCTTTGATATTGTTGTACCATGAAGGATGACAGTGGATCTACTCCAAATGGCTATTGATGTTACTTTTTGGCTATGGCTGTGGTGGACCCTGCTCCTTAACATGTCTGCTATAAAATGGGGGCCATCAAAGCAGGTTTAAGGTCTTTGCCTTCTTCACACAGGTGATGCAGGTGCTGAATGCTGATGCCATTGTTGTGAAGCTGAACTCTGGTGACTACAAGACTATCCACCTGTCCAGCATCCGACCACCGAGACTGGAGGGGGAGAACACACAGGTGAGAATAGGGAGGGAACAGAGCCGCTTTTCAAAACCTATAGAGAGAGCTGGAGAATTGGTTTAGGATGATATGTATGTGTAGGAATGCAAAAAGACAAAGATTTTAAATCTCCAAACTATTATTTCTTATAGTTACAGCATAGTTACCACTGGATGGGCCTCTGTTTTCTTCTGACTCACACTCTCTGCCCTACCTCATTTTTGGTGGTTATTACTGACTCTGCTCTTGAGGGGTTTGGAGAGGAGTTTTGTTTGAGATATGTGAGGTGGTAGATGAATTTTAGTTATTAACAAGATCTTATTTCTTTGTAAATACGGAGAATATCTGAATCTCGCATGCATGATAGTAGGGCCTATTTCTACTTGGTCATTTTGCTTTGACAGATGTTTTTGCTTTAGGAAGGAATGAATCTGTATAATATATTCTCTGGGTTCTCCTTACCTTTTACAACAGGTAACTATAATTCTGTTACGCTGTTTTCTGCCATTTCTTGGGTCTTTTGGCTGCAGAGGTACTTATCTGACCAACGTATATGATTTGGGCATATCAATTTTGAGAAATTATGCTTTGATGAAAACACAGTCAGTCAGTATTCAGCCTGAAGGTAGGCAGCTTTGTTTTTGTTTTAAATTTCATGGTCATTTTCCATCTATCTTTATGAGTTATGAGAGGCTGGGTATAGGGGTTGAGGTTATTTTTGTTTAGTCATATCGTATTTTATGCTCAAGTATCTTTTGCCCTCTGATAACTAAAGTGTGTAGTTGTATTGACTAGTTGTAGAACTACGTCCTCAATGAGAGCCAGTGCAATAGGCAACTATTTAGGCAGTTTTGAGTAATTGCACAGTTTGGTTGTGTGTTATCTACCTTATTCATTTATCCTTTTGTTAGGTCTAAAGATGTGAGATTTGCTTTTCTGATGTTTTGCACGTACAAATGTCTTGGTGCATTTGCAAGTTGAAATTAATGCCCTGTTTTCATTTATGTGAGAGTTTATAGACAGCCCATAAAAGTAAAATAAAAATATCATGATTGTCTTGCATAAAAAACACATACAGAATGGGTTATTTGAATGGCGAATCAGTTCATTTTCTCCTTTTTTTCGCCCATAGAGGAGGCAATTTGATGCAGCAAACAGTATTGTGGTAAGGTTGAGAATTTAAATGCATGATAGCCTAGAAATGCCAAAATTAGCTTCTCTCAGTAACTGTAGCTCTGCCTTATTGTACAGAGTAAATATACATCTCCAATTTTATCAGTATTGGGAGTAGTCCACAGTTCTGCATCTGTCCCGTACAGTTGGAATTAAGGTTCCCACAGCAACCACAACTTTGAAATTCTTGAACGTTAGTTTTTGTGCCTGCATCATCAGCCAAAACATTATGTTAATAAGACTATGTAGCAGAATTTTAAGCAGTGTTCCGGGGGTGGGGGTGTTATAGTTTAGGTAGGATGATAGTAGGATTTTTGGAGTAAAAACTAATCTGCTGAGAATTTTTAGTTTTTCTAAGATCCTTTGGAAATCCTCAGGGGGTAAAAGATGGGCTTCCCTCAGTCTAATGGTTGATGGGAAGCTATGTAAAAAAATAAAAAGAAAATATATTTTTGACCTAATATATTCAAGATATTATCATTTTAACATGTAATGAATATAAAAAATTAAGGAGATATTTTACATATTTTGTTTTGTTTTGTTTAGTAAGTCTTTGAAATCTAATGTGTACTTTACACTTGTGGTACATTTCAGTTAGTTTTGAATGTATTTCAAGGGTTCAATAGCCACATGTGGCTAGTGGCTTCTGTAATGGACAGCACAACTCTGTCCATTACAAATTCATATATTTACTGAATGCCTACTTTGTGCTATGAGGATGTAGCACACGGAACTACCCTCATGGAATGTCAAGCTCCAGAGGGGAAATACACAAGTAATTACATTTATGCTAAATGTGATGAAAGGAAGACTTCAAATTTAGGAGAATGCATACCAACTCTGAGAAAGCTTCTTGAAGTGACATTCAAATTGAGGGCTCAAAAGCTAGTAGGAGTTTGCTAGGTGAAAAGTGGGCAGAAGATAATTTCTGACAGAAAGAACAACAGTGAAAAGAATTGGGGGAGGAAACTTCTGGGAAGATGGCGGACTAGTAAGACACAGGACTCTCTTTCCTCCAGAAAAATAGCTAGAGGACTGACTGAAACAGCCCAGAAAAAGATCTTTTAGGGTTTAGAACACCAGGTGAAGGCTGGGCACTGCCCAGAGGAGAGAGGGACAAAGGAAGGAAATCGCGACTACAGAACTGTGAGTTGAAACCAGCTGCTGCTGCTGCTGCTGCTGGGCACCATCCCCCACACTAAAGACACTTTAGAATTCTCAGGCCTCTGGGCCTATGAGTACAGAAAAATGGGGCTCCAGGGATCTGCCACCCCAGGAAAGGGGAGAGAAACGGACACAGCCTAAAGCTGACTCAGCTTTTGACTCACAAATTTGGTCTGCTATGTCCAAGGAGCCCTTCCAGGCCGGGTGAGGCTGCGCCATTGTTTACCTTGTAGCCTGCAAGGGGCTAAAGATATACAACCTTCCCAATCTCCTCCTCTACTAACAGGGACTGATTGTTGAGGACTCTGAGAGGAGTGGAAATATTTCCTAGCCAGGAAAAGGGAGGGGGCTGCCAGAGAAGGCTGGAGAACTGTCTCAGAGAAAGTTTGAACTATAAGGCTCATAGCCTCCAGAAAGGAAGCTCTACCACATAGATCCTGTGTGTGTTGTAACAAATACACTCTGACCAGGCATTAAACTGAGAGCTGCCAAAGAGCGCCTTGCTGGAAGACTAAGGAAGTGCATGCAAGAAAATTAAAAATAAGTAGGAAAGGCTTTTTCCGGCCTCTATACCTTCCCTGCCCAAGGCCCTAGGAAGTGACTCTACAACCAGTTACTGGGTCCAGTGGTCAGTTGTGAGCAATCAGCAGGACAATCCTAACAATCCAGGTCGAGCCAAGAATCAAGGAACAGTGGTAATACACAGCCTCTTGCCACTAAATCTCTACAAAAGAGAAAGAAATTGAGCATAAGAGTAAACTACATCCTAATCAGATGCCTAGATATCAGCACAAAATTATGAGCCATACTAAGAAAAGAGAAGATATGGCCCAAGAAAAGGAATATATCAAAACCTCAGAAGAGATGCAGAATTTGAGAGAACTAATCAGCGAGATGGGCATAAATTTCCAAAATCAAATTAATGAGTTGAAAGAGAATATGGTTAAAGAGATAAGTGACATCAAGAAGACATTGAGCGAGCACAAAGAAGAATTTGAAATCCTGAACAGAAAAGTAACAGAGCACATGGGAATGAAAGACACAATAGGTGAGATCAAAAACACATTTGAGGCATACAATAGCAGATTTGAAATGATAGAAGAAAGAATAAGTGATACCAAAGACAGAGCAGCTCAACTTGAAGAGAGAAAAGAACAGAGAGAAAAGAATGGAAAAAATTGAGCAGGGCTTCAGAGAGTTGAATGACAACACAAAACACAACAACATACATGTCATGGAAGTTCCAGAAAAGAAGAGAAGGGAAAAGGGGCAGAAACAGTATTTCAGGAAATAATAGCTGAAAATTTCCCAACTCTCACGGAAGAAATGAACTTACATTTCCAAGAAGCACACCGTACCCCAATCAGAATAAATCCGAGTAGACCTACTCCAAGACACGTACTACTCAGAATGTCAAATGTCAAAGATAAAGAGAAGATTCTCAGAGTAGCAAGGGAGAAGCAAACCATCACGTACAAGAGACGTCAAGTAAGACTTAGCTCAGATTTTTCTTCAAAAATAATGGAGGCAAGAAAACAGTGGTATGATATAATTAGGAAACTGAAAGAGAAAAACTGCCAGCCAAGAATTCTTTATCCAGCAAAATTGTCCTTCAGATATGAAGGTGAATATAAAATATTCACAAGCAGAAACTAAGAGAGTTTGCCAAAAAGAATCCACCTTTGCAGGAAATATTAAATATTAAAGGAAGCCTTAGAGCTGAAAGAAAAAGACAGAAGAGACAGGCTTGAAGGAGAGTATAGAAGAAAGAATAGCAGAAAGGATAACCAAAAGAGTAAAAAGACAGACAAAAATAAGATTTGACATATGAAAACCACAGAATAAAATGGAGGAAGTAAATAGTGCATTTACAGTAATATCACTGAATGTGAATGGATTAAACTCCCCAATCAAAGGATACAGGCTGACAGAATGGATAAAGAAACATCAGCCATCCATATGATGCTTACAAGAAACTCACCTTAGACCCAGGGATACAAACCGACTGAAAGTGAAAGGTTGGAAAAAGATACTCCATGCAAATAGTAACCAGAAAAGAGGAGGGGTAGCTATACTAATATCAGACAAAACAAACTTTAAATGCAAAAAAGTTATGAGATATGGAAGGCCATTATATCTTAATAAAAGGGACAATCCACCAGGAAGATATAACAGTCATAAATATCTATGTACCTAACCAGGGTACCCCTAAATACATGAGACAAACTCTGGGAAAACTGAAGGGATAAATAGACATCTCTACAATAATTGTTGGAGACTTCAACACCCTTCTCACATCATTAGATAGAACAACTAGACAGAAGATCAACAAGGAAACAGAGAACTTGAACAATATGATAAATGAGTTAGACCTAACAGACATATACAGAACACTGCATCCAAACTCAGTGGGTTATACATTCTTCTCAAGTGCCCATGGATCTTTCTCCAGGATGGACCACATGTTAGGTCACAATGTAGCTCTCAATAAATATAAAAAGATTGAAATTATACCAAGCACCTTCTCAGATCATAATGGAATGAAAGTGGAAATCAATAATAGATAGGAAAAAAGTAAATTTGCAAATGTGTGGAGGCTGAACAACACACTCCTAAATAATCGGTGGGTCAAAGAAGAAATTGCAAGTGAAATCAGTAAATATATTGAGACACATGAAAACAAGAACACAACGTATCAAAACTTATGGGATACAGTGAAGGCAGTCTTGAGAGGAAATTTATAGCCCTAAATGCCTGTATTAAAAAAGAAGATGGGAAGCGGCTGTGGCTCAATCAGTAGGGCTCCCGTTTACCATATGGGAGGCCCTGGGTTCGGTTCCCAGGGCCTCCTGGTGAAGGCAAGCCCGCCCGCACGGCGTGGTTAGCTGACCCAGCGAGCATAAGCAGCAAGGGGGGGGATAAATGAATAAATAAATAAAATCTTAAAAAAAAAAAAAAAAGAGTATATTAAAAAAAGAAGAAAGAGCTAAACTCAAAGATTTAACTGAACAACTAAAGAAACTAGAAAAAGAACAGCAGGCCAATCCTAAACCAAACAGAAGGAAAGAAATAATAAGGGGGGTCAGATGTGGCTCAACTGGTTGGGCATCTGTCT
Source organism: Tolypeutes matacus (assembly GCA_026826555.1). Classification (NCBI taxonomy): domain Eukaryota; kingdom Metazoa; phylum Chordata; class Mammalia; order Cingulata; family Chlamyphoridae; genus Tolypeutes; species Tolypeutes matacus. Next base: position 567,587 of record JAKSZT010053770.1, on the reverse strand, counting down.
CCCATATGGAGGGGCCCGGGTTCGATCCCTGGGACCTCCCGGTAAAAAAAAAAAAAAAAAAAAAAGAAATAATAAGGATTAGAACAGAAATAATTGAAATTGAGAAGAAAAAAACAATAGAGAAATTAAACAGAACCAAAAGCTGATTCTTGGAGAAGATCAATAAAATTGACAAACCCTTAGCTAGACTAACAAAGAAAAAAAGAGAGAAGATGCAAATAAATACAATCAGAAACGAAAGGGAAGAAGTTACAGATGACCCCACAGAAATAAAAAGAATCATAAGAGGATATTACGAGAAACTGTATGCCAACAAATTAGACAACCTAGATGAAATGGACAAATTCCTAGAAATGCACAACCAACCTATGCTGATGCTACAAGAAATACAAGAACTTAACAAACCAATCACATTTAAGGAGATTGAATCTGTCATGGAAAATATCCCAGCAAAGAAAAGTCCAGGAATTCACAGGTGAATTCTACCAAGCATTTACAAAAGAATTAACACCAATCCTGTTTAAACTCTCCCAAAAAAATGAAGAGAAGGGAAAATTACCTAACACGTTTTATGAAGCCAACACCACCCTAATACCAAAGCCAGATAAACATACTACAAGAAAAGAAAATTACAAACCAATCTCTCTAATGAACATAGATGCAAAAATTCTCAACAAAAGACTTGCAAATCAAATCCAACAGCATATCAAAAGACTTATACATTATGACCAAGTGGGATTTATTCCTGGTATGCAAGCCTGGTTCAATGTAAGAAAATTAATACACCACATTAACAAATTGAAGGGAAAAAAAACGGGATAATCTCAGTTGCAGAAAAGGCATTTGACAACATCCAGCTTCCTTTTTTGATAAAAACACTTCAAAAGATAGGAATAGAAGGATAATCCCTCAATATGATAAAAGGCCTATATGAAAAACCCACATCCAACATCATACTCAATGGGGAAATGTTGAAAGCTTTCCCTCTAAGATCACCAACAAGACAAAGCTGCCCACTGTCACCATTGTTTTTCAGTATTGAACTAGCAGTTCTAGTTAAGACAGTTAGACAAAGAAAAAAAAAAAAATTAAGGCATCCAAATAGGAAAAGAGGAAGTAAAACTTTCACATCTCAGGGTACTTATGAAGAGACAGAGTATGGAGCCTATGATGAACTGCAAATAGTTTTGTATTATGACTGCAATAGAGGACAAATAAATGCTAGGGAGTGGTAAGAAATGGGCTAGAGTCAAGCAGCGGCTACATGCATGTGTATCATGCATTTTGGATTTTGTCTTGAATTGTAAAACTAGGGAATGGCACATTTGAATTTGAGTGTTCTTGGGTTAGAGGTTTACATTTCTAAGAAACAAAACTAATTTGCATTTATAAGAAAAGATCATACTAAACAAAATCTGATCTGCAGCAAGGAGTTCCTTTTTTTCCTTTGATGAGCATCCTTGATCTTCCAAGGACCAGAGAGGGAGAACAGTGTACTGAAGGAGACCTTGTGGATGTTGTGTCAGCAGCCCCTCTTTACACATGTGGATTCAGGGCGCTTGCTTTTTTACTTCAAGAATTCCCCAGAAGTCTTATAATGAGTGGAAAATTCTGTTCTATGCTTATGTTAAGTTACTGGAGATTTGCAGTATAGGTGTAGTAGAAATGAAGGTCAGGCATCCCAGCATGGCTAGAATTATATGCATGTAAAGACTGGGCAATCAGACATTCCCTTGGAGACTTGGGTTTTTAGTTTCTTTGAGTACACACCAGCTAGCTACTGGGGGAGCCCATCAAGTTTTCAAGGCATAGATATTGGGATCATGACCTCTGTTAACCCATAAGCACCTTTGTACAAATTAGACAAATGCATCCCTTTCTCCTGTCAGGGAGGCTCTCTTCCCCTGCCCCTTGTTCAAATGCTCTTGTGTAATGCAAGGCTATGTGCCATCCTCTTTAGTACAGAGCTGATAGAATCACTGAGGAAAATGTCCAGGCTGTGTTCTGGGAATGGGGAGTGGTGGTGTAGTTGCTGAAACACAGGGTGCTTGGGGATTATTTGGAGATGAAATTATATAATAGGTGGCTAGTGGAGGGCCTTGGACAAAGACACACTCAGGAGATTGCCTTCGGTCTAATTGTTTCACAATTGCTGGAGGTCAGAGACTTTAAAATGGACGAAAAATAACCTGGTAGCTTGTGACACTGGAGCTTGTCCTAAAGAGAAGAACAAGGTGGGAGAAGGTGCAGATTAAGGAACTGGAGGAGTAGGTGAAGCAGGACAAGAGTGGTCAGGTGGCGTGCTGTCCTGTTGTGGGCCAGGCCTTCCTGCGAGCTCCCAGATGATGATCCAACAGGGCTTGCTCTTCCAGGAAGAAAACGGGATTCCTTCTCATACCCCAGACTTTCTGCTAGCCTGTCATCAATAGAGATAGATCTTCTAAGATGTGTGTGTTGTGGTGATAGGAGGGCAAACATAACTTTTTTTTTTTTTTTTTGTACACAGAGACAAGTTCATTTCTCTTAAATTAAAAATGAAGACAAAGTGGTTTTGCCTAAGGGTAACTGTTACTTCCACGCCTGCTTTTTGGTTACTTTATGATTGTAGCCAAATGGAGGGCTTTGGACAAAACAGCATGATCAGAGGAGCTGCTTTCACCCTAGGCAGCCTTTTTGCAATATTACCCAGGAATTCTTTGGTAGCACTGCCCCTGGATTTTCTTTAGAGCTTGGTTGGTTGCTGGAAGGCATGACAGGAGAGTTAAAGGCACAGTGTATAATATTTCCCTCAGAAGGATTCCATCTGCATGTGTCTGGTGTGGTGGGTACTGTTTCTGTGGCGCTGTGCTGCTAGGTGATTCACGCAGAGTCCAGTGCCGCTCTTTGGAGATGTTAACCCCTTGTGGCTGAGAGCCAGTTTGGAACACTGACACACGGCACTCTTGTGGACCTGAACGTGTGTCAGGACTTCTTCAGAGGCATGGTTTGTTTTATCCAGTTGCTTGCCAGGAAGAAAGGAAAGACAGCCCCTGGGCATCCCGTGAAGGGGCTGACTTATTCCCCCATGAAGTCAGCTCTTACTGTGCTATTGTACTTGGCAAAGAGATACAGAGCTGAAATTTACCTTAAAAGCAGGTACATAATTTACCCCAACCCCAGGTGTAAGGTGTAGAAAATTTTCTTTTAGTTACAGAGCCTTTTCCCTCAAACTCCTTTCCAAAGACTATCTACCTGCCTGTCTCTCTCTCTCCTCCCTTTGCCCTCCCCACACACTTGGGCCTCTGGGAAATGTGGAAACTACAGCCCTGTAGTATCAATTTCTATTCATTTCCACCCCCCTCTAGCCTCCTCCTTGTGAACTTATTTACTACATAAACTTTCTTTCACAGCAGGGTTCCTAAAATGTTCAAACCTCGATACTGAAGGATCAGTTTGGTTAAAACTGCAATCTGCCTAATCTGCCAGTGTCCTTGCTTCCTTTGTTTTGGGCATTTGTTTCCCAGGCCTGATCCTACTGGATCTCCTGTTGTAAAGAGGAGCTGAAAGTAGGTGCATTATCGTGATTCTTGGGATTCTTAAGGTTTTTTTTTATTTTTTTATCAGAGGCAGGACAGTTTCGGTTGCTAATAACTCCATTCGTTGTACAGAGCCCCTAGGGTGCCTTGCCATTTAGACACGATTAAAAGAGGTTCTCAACCAATTCCCTCCAGTTTAGATTTCTAAAAGTAAGATGACTGGTCCCTGTGGACCCTAGAGCAGACGATGCTCTGCCACTGAGATGCAAACCAACAGAGAGCTGTGGAGCTGTAGTCCCTAAGTGAAGTGGGGGCAAACCAATAAACCCAGTGGCTGTGATCTCATGCTTGTAACTGGGAGCATAAGGCAGATAGCAAATTAGAGAGGGACTCCAGCCTGGCGTTAAGGACCTTGGAGAAAAGCAAAAGCTCTTTGAAATGGATATGGCATTTCACTGGTTTCCAATGGAGAGATTTTGGGGCTGCAGCAATATGATCAAAAGACATAGAATATGTCAGAGCTCTAGCAGAAGCATTCTGTACCAGTTTCAGATTTGTTTTATCTGGACATTTTTGAGAACACTTGTAACCTTCTTTATTAGGAGACTGAAAAAAAATGTACTGTTAGGAGAATGTGGGTGGGTCTGACCTCATCTGTTTAAGATTTCAGGATGTATATATCATGTTTAACCGCTGCTTAAAACATGGCTGTGACCTGTTCCTAGACTGGAGTAGGTCAGTAACGATCACTGGGAGAAGCCTGATTCCTTGTGATGAGGTCAGAGCATTTGGTATCTGGATAGATAGCAAAGTCTCCTAAAATGCACATTCCACTGATCTTTGTAACAGAATTTTAAACTGGAAAAGACAACATGTGCCTATCTTACTCTCCTTTGATTTGCTTTCCTCTCCCTATTAAAAATATTTCCTTTAGCTCATGCATCCCCTGCCCCATGATCTTGCTTATTCCCCTCAAATAATTTTTGTGGGATTTTACAGTCTTCTAGTGGGTCTTGGTGGTTAATCCTTCCCTGAACCATGTGCATTTACCTCTTTAATCTGTCCAACTCTCTTCTCTATTCATTTCATCACTAGTATTACACAGTTCTGTATTCTTTTCAGTTTATCTAAATCTTCCCACCACTGGTGTATTCATGTTTCTTACTCTCCTTAGCTCTGTGAGCTGCAATAATTCTGTTATTTCCAGAGTTGGCAGCACCATCTTATTTACTGTCCTTTGTCTGCCCAACATACATGCTGTGCTGAGGTAACCTTTCTTGCCCTGGTTCTTGAAGGTCCTTTAAGCCAGAGACTTCCATACACATAACTTTCCCCTTCCCCTACCTTCCCCCACCATCCTATCATACTGGCATGGTTTCCAATGTAAAGCCTACATTTCATTGAGGCCAGCAATGGCATGGAGTTCCCAGCTTCAAAGCCCCTTTCAGAATCTTGCAGAGTGCTGTGAATAAGTAGGTACTTAATAAATGTTTAATTCAAAATATCTGCCGAGGCATAAGACCTAAGTCCATTGTTTTTGAGTGGCATCATTTTACCACCTTCCAGTCTGTTGCTAATGTCCTTCACTGCATCTGATAGCCATTCCAACTTGAGCCCCAGTGTACTGGTGTCTAACCGGGCCCCCCCCCCCCCCCCCGCAAATTGGATTGCTTGTTTTGATGGCTAGGTCACACATGACTTAATTTTCTGTAGGCACTTCCTCTTTCCCACTCCCAGTTTCAGTCTAATTGCTGTAACTGGGTTGACTTGCCCTCCCTCTCTCCTTGTGGTTTTCCTCATAATGTGTATTCCATTAGCACACTGCAGATTGAGTTCAGTCCACCAGAGGGGTTAATTTCAGGATTTTAAGTGCTTTTGAAGATTGGTTGTCAATCGACTTTCTTTTAACACCTCCACTCTAACTTATACTTTTCTGAATATCTTTGTTGAATAGCAGCTCAGATATCTGGATTTATTGACATTTTTAGGTTCACTTTTTCTGATGGATATATATATATATATCTTTATATCTTTTTTTACTGTTGTCAACCTTTTTGGTTGTCAGATTATTTCTTTGCTTGGAACTAATTTTAAAATCAATTAGAGAGCTTTCCTCTCATCTTTCTCTCTTTATTTATGAGATACTGATTGCAGAACTACCTACACTGCGTTTAGATAAATTACTTTTTTTTTTTTTTCATAACATTTATATTCAAGGCAAGTTTAGTGCAGTCATCTAGTGCCAGGGCTGTAGGTTTCATTCCTTGGTGGGCTAATTAGCTTTAAACAAGAAAAAAATTTGTTTAGTTCATAAACCAAACATCTAAGTTATTTTTATTAATAAGGTGTATATAATTTTAGAAACAGTATCTGTCATCCTGACTAGTATGTGTGTGTTGTGGTCACAAGGGGGACTTAGACTGGGTGATGGATTATGGATAAAGCAGCTTCAGTTCATGTCCCTGCTTTAGCAAAGGCTTTTTAGAACCGATACTAGATGCGGAAGCTGAAGGACATAGATGCTTGATTTTTTTCCTGGCAAGTGACAGACCTATTGCTTAGGCGTATTTTTTTTTTTTTATGGTTTATGTATTTACTTTATCCATTTTAAACAACCCCCCCTTCCCCATTTGCTGTTTTGTGTCCATTTGCTGGGCAATTCGCTGTATCTGTTTCCTGCCATCTCTTCTCATCCTCCTCCTCCACTCTTCATCAGGATTCGATCCTGGAGACCTCCGATGTAGGAGAGAGGTGTTCTGCCACCTGCGCCACCTCGGTTCCTGGTTTTTGGAGCTTTCGGAGCATCTTGTTTTGTCTCTCCCCTGCATCTCTCTCCTGTTACGTCATCATCTTGCTGCATGGCTCCCGGGGCCTGGTGGCTCACCGGCACACAGAGCCTGGCAGCCCATGCGCCTTCTATATATATATTTTTAATTTTATTGGGAGGTCCCAGGGATCGAACCCATGTCCCTCCATATGGCAGACGGACGCCCAACCATTTGAGCCACATTCGCCCCCCTTAGGCGTATTTTTTATGTCACTTTTCATTTTAACTTTCCTTTAAAAATCTGCAGTCAGTATATGGGATCTTCAATTTTACATCCGTTGGTCTCATCATCCAGTGTGATATCAGTCTGTTTTGGGCAGCAAATGCCTTTGCATGGTTCGGTGTCATGTTGGTAGCCACCGTGGTGTATTGCTGGTTCACAGTATTTCTATTTACTTCAGCTGTGAAACCTTTCTGAAAACTTTCTCACCTTTTCATTTCTCTGCTAGAAGCTAGTTCATATAATCTTCACCCATGTTTCACCATATTGGGCACTTAGTGAGGCTAAGCAGAAACATCCCCTTTATGTGGAGCATTTGCTACATCTTTGTGTTCAGACTTTGGTCCCCAGACTTTGGTTGGTTTGACTGTCCTGCCCATTCGGGATGACCCACATAATGGATGCCTTTTGTTTTTAGTTTCTGCTTTAAAATGCTTTTTCCTACCTTTTTCTTTTCCCCTTCCCCTCCCCCTCCCCCTTCCCTTATTTTCTTTCCTCCTTCCTTACTCAGTTTGATTTTCTAGGTCAAGAAGATTTCTCATTTCTTCACATCTGTTTCTTCCTCACTGCCTCAGTTGATACTCACATTTGTTGTATAATGTCTCATTTGATTCCTATTGGCCATCTTTATGTATTGGTTGTTCAGCCTCTGGGGGTAGGGGAAGGGCAGAGTACACTGACACTTGACTTTCTGATTCTACCATTCTAATACATGTTTTTCCTTATTACTTGGGAGGCTGAAGGAAGGCTTGCCTTTTTCATGCGCTGTTGTATTTTGTAAGGTGGTCAGGAGTTAGGAGATAAGCCACATTCTTATTCATATGGTGCTATCTTCAGCATCTGCTTATCCAGCTGGAGGGGCTTGTTTTAGAAAGACTGCTGAGCAGAAGACTGTTGGAGGATCTCTGCGGAGGGGCTGCTGATGTGCTGCCTGCCCAGGGCTCCTCCCTGGACTATCTCAGACTTGGGCTTGAGACCTGCTTCTAGGGCAGGGGAGCAGATTGTACGGTCTGCCCTATTCTTATTGGACCCTCTTTCCTCTTTCCCTCTCTCTATATGTAGCTGCTGCTAGTGAGTGCACTGTGTTCTGCTTGGGGGGTGGGGGGGCTGGCAGACAGTGTCATTTGCTGCTTCTGGCCATAGGAACAGCCAGCATTATCAGACCAGTTTAAAATGAGGGAGACCTGACATTGCTTAAAGCAGCTTATTTCTTATAAAAGGGAAAGAGTTGCCCTGGTCCTTTTCTATTCTTTTCAGTGTGTATTAAACTAACAGCTCAGCATTTTCCTCAGGTAAACATCCTGGGTTCCTCCTTCCCATTTGAGCTGGGCTCTCTCTTGCCTTTGCAGATTGCTCTGTGAAGCCTACCTCTTTGTTCTTAAAGCTTTTTGGCTTCCGCCCTCCTTCCCTCACCCCCTCTCAGTGGAGTGAATGGTTCTTTCAGACACTCCTCTTTATATATCAAGTTATAGTTATTCTCGAGGTGCTTAGACTCAGTAATATGAGAGTTTAGGAAAATATAAGCTCATTGAGAAGCCATTAAGCTGCTTGAGTTTGTAATAGTGTCTGGGCCTATTGTTATTATTAGGTATCACTAGAATGTAGCAGGTAGAGAATAGTCTTTGGGGTTTTGTTGGAGAGATGTCTCCATCCTACAAGATACAAGGTACCTGATGTAGTAAATGGAACCTGACAAACTAAAAATTCAGCGTAATAAAATCCTGTAGCCTTTCATCTTTCACTCTCATCACCCAGAAAGAAATGAATTTGGAGGGCAGAAGCTGTTAGTGTTTAACATCTCTGCCTTGTCTCTGTCTCATGGAATATAATCAGATATGCCTAGGTGGGAATATGCTCTCTCCTTGTTCCTGTGCCCTCCCTGGAGCGGGCGGATTTGGAGACTGGTGGCCTGATTCTGCTACCCTTTCTCCAGTCCTGCACCTCACAGTTCTCAAAAGTTTTTATACAAGCGGATATGAGTTCTTTTGTTTGTTTACTTTTGTGTTTTGACTTGGGATTGTTTCTGCAAGTATCTGAATCATAAGAGTATGGATTTGTACTCCTGCTAATTGATTTTTCATTAGGAGTTCTTCGAATGGTAAGAGTTTGAATGATCTCCTCATCCTCCACTGTGGTCCCTTCTATTCCTATCTCCTACCCTCCCTCCAGGAGTGCAGAGAGGGGAGTTTGTAAACGTTGATCTGAATGATGAGGTCATGCCTGGCAGTTTGGGTAGTCTGTTACTTGTTACTGCAGACTTCGAAAAGGAGTTTGTTGCTCTCCCATATAGCTCTCCTCTCTTGGGTGTTGTACTTATTCTCTTTGCTATGTTTTGGATGCTTCAGGAACTCACGAATGAGTGCTTACCTTGTTGAAGTCCACTGTTGCCCTTCAACTGTCTTGTTTTGTGTTCAGCCAGGTGTGGGAACTTTAACGTGAATTTACTACTTAAAAGCAACAATAATAAAAACTGGATTGCTCTAGTTTTCTTGTGCAGCCACACTTAAGCTGCTTATTAAATGTAACTTTATTTTCTAGAAAACTATCTGCACGATTTAACCAAGACCAATATATCCTTTTGTTACCAGAATTTGCATAGATCTTAATTGGTAAAAATCTCATAGATACTGATTTGAAGAAGACACCTCACCAATCTCCAGGGGAGTCTTTGCTTTTAAACGGTGCTTGAACACGGGCAGCATGCAGATGGTGGGGCAGAGTTTTCCTCCGTCTGTCTTGTTTGTGATGTCAAGTTTCAACCTTGGTGTTTGTAAGTAATGGTGCAGAGTGTCAAAAACTCTAGTTCTTTTGAACTGTATGGTTTACTTCCTTGGTGCCTGTGGGAGAATGCAGTCTTTAGGCAGTTGCAGCTTCAGAATATTTTGAAGCGTCTTTCTTGCTCCCTCTTTCATTACCATCTTCATACCTTTCCCCCTCTCCCCCCTCTCCCTAACTTGGTCCTTGTTAGTTACTATCTTTGGGGGTGATCAGGATTTATAAAAGGGAGTGAAGAACAAAGATCATTTTATTTCCTTTTTTGTCCCTTTACCTTAAGTCTACGTTGACATTGTGTCTTTTCAGCCTAATTGGATCTGGTTTGTTCAGAATTGTAAAGCTCCTCATAGTAGTATAAGTAACTGAGCAAAATGCAGCAGGAGATTTAGAGGAAGTAAAATCTGTGGAAGCAGTTTTGAACTCTTGCATCTGCATCCATATATTTGTATATCTTACGGCATTGTGGTGATGCTGAAGTGACTTGGAATTCAGAAGCTAGGGAGTAGGGACTCACTGCTGATTTTGGCTATGCCCTTACTCTGCTTTTTGACCTTGGTTCATCTCTCTTCTACCTCTGTCCCCTTCCATGCTATGAAAATGATGCTCACATGTACTGTTCTTACGTGTTCTCGATAAAAAGTACTACAAGGGCAAGTCACTTGATTAACTGTTACAACATTGTTGCTTCTCATTTACTACAAATGAGGCCTTCTGGATTTGCATAGGGCTGTTCTGAGGATAAAGATTTAAGTGGCTCTCTGTTGCTGCCATATCCTTTTTTTAAAAATAGATTCCACTTCCTCGTACCAAAGGTTGATCTTGAGTTTTCTATGCAAATTACTGTATCTTATCTAGCTGGCTAGTGATTTTATTTCAGGGATGTGGAAGTTGCCAAAATAGAGCAATGGAATATGATGAGAACTTTGCTGGGGGGTGCCATATCCTTTTATTGAACAGCTAAGTTGCAGTGTGTGTAGGGGTCTGCTATTCCTTGTCTCCCCTTGCTCTTCCTTTTGTGGTTCTTCTCTCTCCCTCCCTCCCTTCTTCCTTCCTTCTCTCAAGCTCTGGCTCAGATGGAAAGGTATGTGCCTTAATGGCTCTCAGTGAAATCCAGTCAGAGCCCAGGCTAGATTAGTTTTTCTTAAGATGTAATTCTTAAGCATTACATTAGAATATCTGGTTGGGGCCTGGAATGTTGATTTTTACAAATGCCAGCTATTTCTATTGTACTTCAGCTTGAGAACAACTGTTGTGGACTTTTGCCTCCTAATAGTGGAAGAGTAGGGGTTTGCTAAAGCTGTTTCTCCAGGATTTTGGTCTCTGGCGATACCATTTTTCTTTTTTGAGCCAGACTTAGACGCAATAATATCTCTACTATTTCCTGTATGAGCTTTTCCCCACAGATCTCATAGACAACTGCTAACCAGACATGTTCTTTCTTAACTTAGAACATCTCTAGTGCAAGAAGATAGGGGAGTTCTGCCTGAAGAATTTATCTGTTTCAGAGAACAGCATTCTCTAAGGAATAGTAAAGTTTCTTAAGGTTTATAACATACTGGTTGAGTCTAGGTTTAGTTTGGTGGGGCCTGTTACTTACCATTTCAGGGTGAATTTCACTTCATGATAAAAAGTGAAAAGGTTTATGGAGTGGTACCTTGTTAGATCTGGGTTTACACTTCATGTGTCATTATATTAACAATTTGGTAAGGCAGAGATAAAGGTACAGGTTAAAGAATGTGCTTGCCTTTGCCATGTGCAAGGAGCCCTCTAATCGTTGGAGGAAAATACAGGTGCAGTACAGTCCACAGAGGGGGCGGCCACAAACCCAGTAGTGGTCAGAATACAGCACAGCAAAATCCTAAAGTGCCTTCTGAATCGTGACAGGTGCACAGAAGTACATTATGTAGGTTTAGTATTGGGTGATGATGCTATTAAGGTTGAGGAGGAAAGCTTACCCATTTTTTAAGGTCTTGGCTGAGTTTTAAGCTTTACGGTCTAAAAAATGCTATCCGTTAGACTGATTAATCGATTTATGCTAAATAAACTCACAAAGATGTGATTCAAAAGTCAATTTGTGGATTTATTAATTTGTGATGAGAAGTTTCACTGTCAGACACACCAGAATGTTTGGGTGGGCCAGGGCGTTCTATTTCTCGTAGAAGAACTGGATTTATTATTTAAAGAATCTCAGTTAAGGGAGGTTGCCTAGCACTGAGGAGATGTGAGTCGGCCCTGAGTACCTGCCATTGCTAAGTGAGGCACCGGGCATGCACTGCCTCGTTTGATCCCCATGCCACCCGGCAACATCAGTGTCCTATCCCTGTTGGGTAGATGGGGATACAGGCTTGGAAAGATTCCATAACCTGCTCAAGTTTCCTTCTCTTGCATCGGAGGAACCAGGGTTCTAATTGAGATATGTTTTGCTGCCTCTAAATGGACTTTCATGTTTGACTGGGCAAGTTGGTGACCCCTTCCCCCTTAGACAGTATTAGATGGACTTCTCTTCTCGCCAAGCTCCTATTTTTCAGGATTTCTGGTATCTGCTAGAAGTTGCAGCTGGTTGTCTTTGTGATTGTAATACATATTTTTGACAAATTAAAGTATTTTCTGTAGCCCTTTTTGTAAGCACCATAATTTATATCCAGGGGGACCCTAATTTAATTAATTTCTAATGGGTATTTAACTTCAGAACACTGGTGAACTTTTTTTTTTTTTTTTTTTTTTAAAGATTTTATTTATTTATTCATTTATCCCCCCCTTGCTGCTTGTGCTCGCTGGGTCAGCTAACCACGCCGTGTGGGCGGACTTGCCTTCACCAGGAGGCCCCGGGAACCGAACCCGGGGCCTCCCATATGGTAAACGGGAGCCCTACTGATTGAGCCACAGCTGCTTCCCCACTGGTGAACTTTTATCTCTTTAATAGTCTTGTTTCTTGTATGACATTTTCCTAGTAGTAATCTCACTGAAACAGTCCAACCAACCCTGTGAAGACATTGGATTCTCCCTTTTTAATAAAGAATCTCAGTACTAGTCAATTTTGTACAGGTTTCCAAGTCCTGTAAATACCTGCTTCTAGACACTTCATTATCAGTTTAATTTTCATACATTATTTTCAAACTTCAGGCCCATTAGATAGATGGCTTAGGCTTCTGATACATTCTCTGCCTTAGAAAAATTTTCCTTATTATAAAAGTAACATTCATCTTATAAATTTTGGAAAATTTAACGAAAAAAATATGAATATTTAAATCCTACCGCCCAGAGGCAATATCACCACTGTTAATATCGCATGGTTTCTCTGTGCTCATGTTTTGTAACTGAGCATTTCCCCTGCCTTTAAGTAATTTTCTAAAACATGATTTCCAATGGCTATGTAATTTTTAATAATGTAGATGTACCATAATTTATTTAACCAATTTCCTCCTATTTTTAGATATGTAAGTTGTTTCCAATTTTTATGATTATTGTATCTTCATTCTTAAAAGAGAAAATGTGCCTTGAAGTAGAAAGTCATTATTTTCTTAGCTGAAAAGGTTCATTCAGATCTGAGGAGGCTTTTAGGGAGTGGTGCTCTAGTACAATATATGTACTACAGTTACTTGTTCCCCGAGGGGCTGATATTTAGCAGTACACTTTCTAATCACCTAATTCCTTATCTGTTTGTGTTATTTAGAAGCAGGCTATGATCCAGGCCCTTTGTGTTTTGTTGCCAGGACTCCCATCTGCCCCTCACCCCCCCAAACAGCTGAATTATGCTGCTTCTGAAATAAAGGTAGAGTAGATGGGTAAATCTTCTCCCAGGGGCCACTGCACTTTTCTTTTGCTCTGGCTTGAATATTGTAAGACACTTTTATGTGAACACAAAGCCTCCCGTGGCAGCTCCGTGAGTGCAGCCTGCAGTATTTACTTGTTTAGGCACCAGGGCTGCTCTCTTGTTTGCTTCCACAGTGCCATGCACTTGTGTTTGCACAATTACTGTGCAGATTACTAAATTGCACCCTTTTGTGATTAATGGAAATCACTCCGAAGGAAATGTATGTAAAGCAATTATATTTAATTAAAACAAAACAGCATTAGTGATCCGTAGATATGAAAATCATTATTGCTTGTTGAAAGGAATACACCATGCCTCCATCTTGAAGAGAAGAATATTGAGATCAGGATGCTGCCAGTTTCTTAGGAAATGAGACAAATGAGGCTTCTCCACAGCCATACTTTTTAATCTGTGAAATCTGAGCACTGGCAACATAGTTTTGATCTCAAGAAGAGGTATGGTATTTACAGGGAGTTAAGGCTCAAGTCATTGAGAGCTCTCACCCTAAAGTCAGCATCTCAAATACACTTTAAAGCAAGAAGTTGAAAAATGCAGACCCAGGTACATAATGCTGTCTGTGTTTCATGTCTCCTCCACTGATCTGCTGCATTTTCTTTGGTTTGGTGTCTTGGGAGCATAGAGCGTAGACTATTATAATAGTCCAACCCAGAAGTTACTGTAGCTCTTTAGATAGTTAACATCTGTATGGTGTAATTAGAAGACACTCTCAGATCCTCTAACTTGTTCACAGTCACAATTTTGCATTCTTGTCTCCGGTTATTTCTGTGTGCCTTTCCTCTGAGTATCAGCGTTTGCTGTGGGTGTTCTCGTTCACTGTCCCCCACCCAAGGACTAGGTCACTGACTACTCTGATTGCCTTCCCTTAGCCCCTGGCAGGCTAGCTCCGGCCACACTGAAAGCTGTTTGTTTAAGGACCAGCTGCTTATCCAGGAGACTCCATCAGTAGGAGGTGAGAGGGCCCAATACCATAGTTGGCATGTCTTGACTGTGTTTTACTCAAGACCTCTTTCAGATGTCCCCTTTCCCCAGAGACGATCATCTCAACAGAGAAACAGGTTTCAGGGAACCCTACGAGACCAGGGAGGATGGAGAGATAAGAGCTGAGTCTCTGGCTCACTATAGGAAGACTGTATGATCCAGGGCTGTTTTTCTGCTCTATTTTCCCCCATCTTCCTGCTTCCACTTGATATATCTTCTCCCTACTCCCCTTTTACTGGCTAAGAAGAACTAGCTGTAAGAGCCGGTAGAGGGCTTTGGAAGGACACTTCCAGGGTTAGTTGTGTTGGATGCAATGCATGAGAAGCACGAGTGGAGATATTTTAATTTGTGCACAGGTGTGTAGCTTGGAGCAACATTGGCTCCCTCTGGTTCGATTCTGATGAAACGGAGAGCAGTGGGTTCCCATTGAAATGTGCCTGCAATTTCAGAAAGGGAAGGAATGGGTTCAGGTGATCATTCAGCAACACTATGCCATTTGTCCTTCCCTGTGGTTTTGAAGAAGAAATTAGTATCTTGGTCCTTTTTGTAAAAGTAATCTTAGTTCATAGACTTCCTGTCACACTTGAGTAACTTTTGGAAAGTGTAATATTTTACCCAAATCCCATTAAATTGTAGGTGCTCTTTCTATATTCCCTTAATTGTCCTTTTGCTGATTAGCAATATATTTATGTGAACTCAGAAGGCTGATTTATTTATTTATTGTCTTTTATTACTTGCTTCTCCCTAGTGCTAGGTGTTGAGGCCTAGACAACCCACCATGATTTCTTTGGTAGTAATCATCTGCTGTACCCAAGCCTGCATCCTCAGGGACTCCTTTGAGTTTTCCTGGCTTGAATGAAGCCTCTAGCTGTCCCTCCCCTTGAATGGGTGATAATAACTCCACCCAAAGTACCCACCAAGGGACAGTATGACTCATTTTGGAGTATATAGCAGATCAGTAGAGAAGACCCAGCATCCTCTCACCCAGGTCCCAGGGACAGCTATGGAAGAGGTATAGAAATGAAAACGTCAAATTCCAAAGTGAAATCAGTCCTCTTGCTCTGGGAACCTCTTGCCTTACCTTTTGGCCATGGTTCATTTGCTGGCCAAGGTACTCCGGAAATTCTTAACCAATTGCCATTGTCTGGTTAAGAAATCAGGCTGTTGCTGATGATATGGTCTCTGAGATGTTGCTCTTAAAATCATGGAACCCAGTTCTTAAAATCATAGAGGTAGAAGATTGGTCAGAAGAGAGCCTCTGACACACTTTGCCTACGTGCACACACACACACACCTACCCCCACCCATTTGCCAGCAGAAAACAGTTGTACATCTTCGTGGCAGATTTCCTTAGCCCCGTGTAAGCCTGTGTTCATGTTTCTGTATATAATTAAAATTTTGGTATTGCCTGCAAGCACAGGTCTCAGATGTTGTTTTAAAATTTGGAGCAAAACAGGTATCTATAATCTCTTCTAAGGGTAACTGGCTGCTGTTTTTTTTTAATGGACAAATGCCTGGCACAGTGTGTGTGTGGAGGGTGTTGTTCTCTTATTCTCTGAGCAGCTATTGAATGTGAAAGGCTGAACAATAAGGCCCACTTTTTAATTTTTTTTCAGCCAGTAGCTTGGTTATTTTTTTTAACATTTATTTTTTATGTGTTGATTTGGAATTATAGAATGAAAAGCACACACAACTTAGAACACAATAAAAGATTAATGAGAAACAAAGACATGAACTCATCAGTATCTCAACTGCACTAAATTTCTGCCCCGAACGAATCATAGTAACTCATCTGTGCATCACATAACGGAACTGATTATTGCCTATTTCCCATCTGACTCTGTGGCAACATGGCTCAATCTGCAGAGCAAGACAGAATAAAAGTGTTGTTGATGCTTTTAATGCAGAGATTCTCAACCTTGGCTGCACATCAAAATCACCTAGGGAGCTCCTATAAAGCATGTATACCCTGGCACCCTAGATCTGAATCAGAATGTCCAGGGGAAGATACCAGATAGCTTTTTCCGTACCACCACCCCCCGCCCCGAGCTCCTCTGATTCTTCTGATATGCAGCCATGGTTGAGGACCACCAGTTTGTGTGCACTTGGTGGCTGTGGTAGAAGTAGATAGAGGGTGGGATAGATTCTGGGTGGGAGCTTGTGATTGAATGTGATGGCATCTAACTCAAATAAAATCTAGTAAATGTTCTAAATGTTGTTTGGCCTGCCTTCAGAATTGTATCAAGTAATCAAGTTTTGTACACCTTGGGAAATTTTTGCTTATTCCATAATAACGATGTCAGAGCCACTCATTTCTTAGATGACAAGTTTATTCCCCTTCTGAATAGTTCTTTCCTTATGGAACATTATTGCTTATTCTGTCTCCTCTAGAGACAAAATCATTATGACTGTAATAGTATCTGGCGTTTCTTTCCTTTCCTATGGTTTGGGCCATGGTTGCCTTAAAAGTTATAATGTGGCCTGATGTTTAAAACTTATCTGGGAAACATTATTTCTTCTTTAAGAATGCCCGTAACATAGTCAGGATTCTTACCTGGGATTTCATCCCAGATCTGGCTCATCCTATATATAATTAACTTCCAAAAGAAATAAAAAGTAAAATGATTCTTTTAAATATTGAATGTGATTTTTTAGGGGATTTCCTCTTTTACAAGATGGTACCTTGAAATGCCTTTTTCCTCCCTTTATCACTTACTTGCTTATTTTTTTTATTTAACATTATTTAAACATTTCCTTCAAATCACCCGGGGTACTTTAAAAAAACAACAACAAAGAAGCAAAATAAACCAATGTCAAGGCCTCAACTTGAAGAATTAAATCAAAATCTCTGGACGTGGAGCCCAGGTGTTGTACCACAGGTGATTCTGATTCTCAAACAAGGTTGCAAATCACTGTCCTAAAGTAGTGCTTGGTGCTGTGCTTCTTGGCCAGCCCTTTCTGCCTCTTCCTGGCTCTTGGCTTACATTGCACTCAACTGTGTATCAGTTATGGACCCTGTGAGAGATACTAATTTCTCTTCTGCAGGTGACTTTAAAAGGCCCTCTTGTTGGAATGGAGCACAGATTCTTCTACTTGAACTTTGATTCTAATAAATGATAACTCCTTGTGCTTATTTAGTGTTCTTTTGGGGGAGCTCAGATCTCTTTAAAAGCCTTATTAGGGAGTGGATGTGGCTCAAGCGGTTGAGTGCCCACCTCCCACATGGGTGGTCCAAGGTTCGGTTCTGGTTCCTCCTGAAAACAAAACAAAACAAAAGCAAACAACAAGCAAAACAAATGAAAAAAACAAACTCAGGTAAGCGGATGTGGTTGAGTGCTGGCTTCCCACATACGAGGTCCTGGGTTTAGGCCTGGCCCCCATACCTCAAAAAAAAAAAAAAAAAGGTCTTATTATTAATCCCTGCAGTATTTCCCTAGAGTCTGGTAAGGGATTTCTAGTTGTTAAATCTACTACCTGAAATTGATGGGCCCTGCTATCTTGTTCTCAGCTTGAATGTTACCCCTCCGGTTGGGCAGGTTCGCAGAATGCCTTTCTGATAACCTGGACACTAAGAGTTACCACCCAGCTTTTCTTAGCCAGAGGTAAGCCCTGCCCCTGCAAGGACTTCAGAAAAGTTTTCTTGCTAATCTTTGGGGATGAGACTACTTGATGGGCAGCTGGGTGCTGGATATGTGGATGTGGGTAGTCTTAGGTGAAGAATGTTGTAATGTTAGAGTTAGTATGTGAAAGAGGGCATGAAAGCTGGACGGATCCAAGCCAGAACCATTGGGACCAGAATACATGTGCCACCAAGATGTGTCTTTGGCTGATGTTTAAACTGCATCACATTAAAGGGTATTTCTCATTCTTCATTGTGGTGTCACCAAAGGGCAGAATTAGTATCATTTTCAGCAGCTTTGATCATTTGAGCTGTCACTTTCCCTTAGGGTCACCAGGGGTAGTAACTCAGTGAATGTTTTACATTCTGAAGAGGCAAAAGACCTCTCTGTTGGTGGATTTCTTAGAAGAATTACTACTCTGGTTCCATTGTACCTTACTCTTCCTGATTTTTATTTTATTTTGTTTTGTTTTATTTTAAATTTTATTTTATATCTGGAGTAAGATGTTCATATTAACCCCTTCTGTGTTATACTTAAAATAGCAGAAGGTATGGGGGAGGGGACGTGTATGACAAAGTATAACACCATATTTTTCTTGTATGAAAGTGCTGCACAAAAAAAAAAAAAAAAAAAAAAAAAGAAAGTGCTGCACAAAGAATGGTTCATAGAAATGTTTTAAGGATCTGGACGTGTTCTAGCAGTTTAGTTCTTCAAGTGGCTACTTAGTCTTTCTTCTGAACAGTGTATTGTGTTGGGGGTTTGGATGGGTACAAAAATATGCAAGATGTAGCTCCCATTATCAGAAATTTACCTTCTGGTTGTGGGAACAACTCAATTGTTTCAAACAAGGCATAAATGATACATGCCATCAGAGATACAATCCAAATAGTGTTTAAAGGGAGAGAAAAATCACATCTGATTTGTTGTCCTTTACTCCTTAGAATCGGTTGGTGGTCTTGTTTATATGTCTCATGAGAGAGAAACCACAGGCCATCCAGAGACCCATTCTCACTGGGCTGGATTATGGAAGTAGCATATGGTAAACCCTCCCCCTCTCCCCAGTCTTATTCTTGCTGCAGAGATTTCTACCTCTCTTTTCTTCTCTGAAACCCTTCAGTCATTCCCATTGTTGTAGGAGCCAACCTCATATCAAAACAAATAACTAACTTTTCTCTTGAGGAAAAGAAAAAGTAAGAAGAAAGATCCCCAGATTTTGGAGAGCTTGATATTGATACCAGGAGGGAATTAGACTGCAAGCTGGTCAACAGCCCCATGAGCCCACGTGATATTGGTCATTAGTAATATGTTTTAGCATCTTAAATTTGAAGACATTCTAGTGTTCAGGAACCTCAGTCTGCAAGGTGTTTTCCTTTGAAGCTCTGCTTTTTACCTGAAAATTTTGTAAAGGCTACTCCTCAGGCAGCCCTTGTCATGTTGCTGAACGTCAGCAAGCATGTACTGTCACTACTGTGATGTGAGGGAGGAAAGTGATGCCTTTGCTTTGTAGCAAAATAGCCCCTGGCTTTTGGTAGCACTACATTTAAGGTCAGCACCCTCTCCCTCTTTTTCTTGCCTCCTCTGTCCTCACTGTCATATTTATAACCTGTCCCTTCTGGAGGCTGCTTTTGTAAAAGGCAATGGAGCCATGGAGACTGGTGTTGATTCTGAGCTTGAGATGCTCACCTTGTTTCTTAGGGAGAAGTTGCTGATTTATGGTTTCTGGTTCTTGAAAGAAAGTACTATTGTTTTTTGTTTTTTTTGAGGGGTGATTTTGACTTGAACCATGTAATTATACTATCATTCTTGTATTATCTCATAGTTTAAGCATATTGTAATTTTCAGTACAGTTGCCATATTAAAATTAGCCAAGGTCGTTATGGTAGTTAATAATGATAGAATTCTCATCTGCCATTGGGGAGCCATCTCGTTTCCCAAGCTGTGCACCTGTCTTTTATCAACTGGCACGTAAATTGCACATAGATACAAATATTTTTCAAATATGTAATGATGCTAGTTCTAATGAAGAACCTAGAGTTGTCATAAAAACCCCTTTAAAATTGAGTTTGTATGTAGTGATTTTTAATGATAGTAGATTATAATATACTTTTTGTGGTGATGATTAAGTTGTAAGTTTATTTAGCAAAGTGATCATGAATATTCCCTTTGCAATTAAAACTGATTTAGGAAAGATCTATATTTGTAATTAATAGATATTGAAAGTGTGCTAAATATATTTAGGCACTTGTTCTTTCCTATGTCTTCATGTTCTTTTCATTTTTTTTTTTTTTTATGGACTTAAAGACATTGCTTTACATATGTTTACTTCCCTTTGTGAATATAAATTATGATTTTTTAAAAAAGGCCAGACTCTATGATGAAATGCTTCCTAAGTCAGTCACAGGGTTTCTTCTTACACGTCCATGCATTGCCAAGGTTAGAGTAGTTGTGTGTGTAGTGGGCATCGAGTAAATGCTGCTACCTAAATGGGCACATCTCCTGGCCTGGCCTGGCCTGGCCTGGAAGATCACAGCACAGGAAACATTTCAGGATGAATTGGACCACTCAGGTTCCCAGAAATATACAAAAATGATGGTGTGCTCATTTCCTCTCAAAGAAATCACCTTTGTGTGATCCATCTTTTCCCTTTTTTTTTGTGGTCAACAAAATAATATACTTGATGAAGTGACTTGTCAGAGGATGAACTTTAATCTTGGCCCTCTTTCTCTAAATTAGGAAGTTCAGGTGCAGAAAGGGAAATGATTTCTGAAGGGTGCAAAAGAAATAGTGGGAAGAGAGATTTTGCAGATGTAATAAATACTCCTGGTTATAAAGATATAACCCACACTTCCCTTGAATGCTTAGTTGGCCACTTGGAGCAAGTTGACCACACCCTGCAACTGATTATTCTCCTCCAAATGTTGTCTTATTTGTGTCTTGCAAATCCCTGAGTTAAACATCTGGGTAAGTGGAA
This sequence comes from Tolypeutes matacus, assembly GCA_026826555.1. Taxonomy (NCBI): domain Eukaryota; kingdom Metazoa; phylum Chordata; class Mammalia; order Cingulata; family Chlamyphoridae; genus Tolypeutes; species Tolypeutes matacus. The sequence goes on along the minus strand of JAKSZT010053770.1, from coordinate 546,846 downwards.
AGATACTCATGGGAAACGATGCTTACTCAACTGTGTAAAGATTTGGGAAAAGGAGGGAGACAAGAGATTTGATTTGTCCCAGAGATTCAGCTTTTTAATTTGTAGGCAGCTTTCAGGATGTTGCTCTGTCTTATTTTCAGAATTCTACTGCTTTGGTTACCAGAATCTCCTTGGAGTAGTGTGCCTACCATAACATGCCATCGGTGATGTGTGATCATGAAATCTTAGCACAATGGTAACGTGAGGTTAGGTTAGGTACCTTTGAATATCTGTAAGGATTATGAGGAGCACAAGCTTCCTGCTCTACTTTCACGTGCTGTCACAAAACTTATCTAAGAGTGATTTTAGTCTTCTTTTGATCACTTAGTAAGTCTGTGATAACCCTCCCAACTTAAGGAGGGTTAAATTCTGACTATCAGTGATAGTCCTGGATTGCCTGGGGCCATTTAAGAGATGGATTTTTAAGGGAGGTATCAGGCCAAAGGGTCTCCATCAGAGTCCCTAACTTCAGCCACTGTCTGTCTGGTCCCTCATATTCCTTATTCACATATTAGATGATGTTAAGACTTTTTTTTTTTTTTTTTTGAGTTACCGTGGATTGAACCTGGGACTTCGTATATGTGAAGCAGGCGCTTAATCACTGAGCTATACCTCCTCCCTGAGGAGACCATTTTGGAGTACTCAATTCTTTAATCTGCTGAGCAGGTTGTAGTATGTATGTGTGCATGTGCTGCACTTGTGTGCACACCTGAGTGTGTGTCAATGTTTTATGTGTTCTCTTACTCCTAAGCACCTATGAGGAGTGGGGAAGCAGTAGGTAGTTCCTGAAGGGAATGTTTGTGGTGAAGAATTGTGCATCTTTATAATTGCCCTTTTTTTGCCTAGTTCATAGCATGGACTCCGATCGCCATCATGATGCATAGCGATTTAAAAATCACCTTAAAAAAATTATATAGCTTTGGCCATATCATGTTATAGAAGCAGGCAGAGGTTTTAATTTAATTATCTTTTCTTTCCTTATAGAAGCAAGGTTCATGGTTAAAGATTTCACTCAGCTCTTTCTTGCCAGCTAACCTGGGTTTTTGAGCCCTAGCTATTGTGGTCTTATAACAATGGCTTATAAGATACAACGTAACCCATAACAACGGGTTGTTGTGCCTCTAGGGATTATGATTTGAGGTGAGAGTGCATAGCAGCAACCAATAAATGCTTAAATGAGAAACTTCTTCTGAGGAGGGCATGAGAGATGGAAAAGCAGAATGGAAACCTAGACACCCTGCTGGTAGAGAAGTCTCCCTCCTCACCTTTCTGAGCCTTATTTCATTGGGAGATACTTCTGATTGCTTTATTTGGCTGACCATTTCATACTATTTCTTTCTTCCTGTGAACATTTCTCCTTTGATGTGAGTGACCTGGAAGCAGCCTGAAATGTCATTTGAGTGTGGTGCTATCTTAGGCTTCAAGGCTGAAGTCTGATGTTGGTTGTACAAAAACACCTATTTATGCCCTGCCTTATGTGGCTTTATTGATGCCCAATCTCTGTTCCCCTTCAGACCATATCAATGACTGGCCACTTGGAGCCTGTGGTCAGTGAATTGCAGGTGTGACCAACTAGGCTATGAACGTTCCACCGTAGCACCTGAGTAGTCAGCCTGTGCTAGTAATGTTTGCTATGTTCAGTTTGACTTGGAGGCCAGATGCTCTGTACTTTGCTAGTACATTTTGTTTTTCTGTATTTTCTTTATTATTAAAGTGACTTTTCAAAAACTCATGTTGGAATAATTGGATAAACACCTTATGAGTGATTTTGGAGTCAGTACACATAAGGTATTTTTTGATTGACTGTGTGTGTGGAGGATGTTGATTGGGTGGCAGAGTTAGAGTTTATATATAGTATGCAGGGAAAGTGATATTTGTAGGGCTACTTTCCAGGTTGGCCAAGTTCTTCAACATGACAAACATTTCTCTTCCTTTGAAAATTATAGACATGCTGGTTGCCCTATGATTAAATAAATTGTCAAAGGCCTTGGTGCCTATGCTCTGGGTATTAATAGCACATGTGGCTGTAGACAGGCCCCTGTTAATAACAGTGTAGGATTGCCTCTGGCAATTCCTGACCTTGTCTCTCTGAGGAATCATGGACTTGAAATAATTTTTGCTTCTGCTTTTCACTCATGTAAATCCCCAACAGTTGCACTAACATGGCAAACTACCATAGTACATTGCGTCTCTTCAAGGCTTGAGTGGTATTGTAAGGAACTGGCCTCAAGAATATATTATGTGAGGGTTAGAATGCTTATTGTTCTTTTTTCTTGGCATTGGCTTTTGAGGGACATTTCTGGGAGAATGAGTTCTCTGGATATGAATGGTTTCTTCCCACTAGAGTCAGATAATCCAAAAATTTTGTGCCCAGCCTGGACGATTCTTTAGAAAGTATGTTTTTCAACTGACTGAACCATTATCAGAGCTTGATTATGACATATTTGACAACATTGGACATTAGTGCTTTGAGGAAAGACTCTTTTTCTAGGTCCATAGCATGGTGTTTTCTTTCTTTTTTTTTTTTTTTTTGGGTACTAGGGCCGGAAAATGAACCAGGGACCTACTTTGGGAGAAGGTGGCACTCAACCACTAAGCCACATCAGCTCCCCTGAGTTGTTTTTTTCTTTCTTTGTTTGCTTGTTTTTTGTTTTGTTTTGTTTTTTAGGAGGCACTGGGAACTGAACTCAGGACCTCCTGTGTGGGAAGCAGGTGCTCAACCGCTTGAGCCATATCCACTCCTGGTGTTTTTTTATAAGGACTAATTTTTCAGGATATTGTCACTGTAATATTTATTAGCAGTGCTTTAGCTAAAGCTACTTAAGCCTTTCCATGATCATTGTCACTTACTTAGGTTTTCTAAGGTCAGGTGGAGTAAAAGAATTTTGCTTTCTTAAAGTGAGCCATCATACTTTTGAAGATCTTGTTCTGCCTTTTTGATTGGATGTTTTGTCCCTTTTCCATATAGCATCAACATCCTTGATGGAAGCAAATTTCCTCTAGCCTTTTGTTCAGTTTAGGCTAAGTTATGTTGCAGTAACAAAAGCCCAGTGGCTTATGACAGAAAGACTTATTTCTCCGTCATAAATAGGCTGTGGCTCTGCTTCGTGCTGTCTTCATTTTGGGACCCAGGCTGAAGGATCATTCCTTATCTGGGACCTTGCCAATATCATAGTGGGGGGGGGGAAGAGAGGCATAACAACTGAGAGCTGACTCATGTTGCTTCTGAGTTCACTAGCCAAAGCAAAGTGGCATGACCACCCCCTAGGTTGGGGGTGCATAATATTCCTCAGGTCAGGGCATGTAAGTCGCATGGCCAAGCCTGACCTCAGTGGGATAAGGGAGTAGTATCCTCTCCCAGGAGGCGCAGGCAATATTTTGAAATGGTGTAACATACCACAGACTTGATGGATGACCAGATTTATTTAGCCTCAAATGGGGAACACGTATTCCTTAACATGAGGAAAAAAGCTGGTAACTACTCTTGACCTGTGCAAGTGCAAGACTGCAAAAATTTCACTCATCTGATGGGTCAGTAATCATAACACTGAAAGCATCAGGAGTCTAGTTGTCTGTGGGTCTTATTTTCATTAGCATTTTCACTTTTCCAAAAGCTTACCTTCTTTTAGACCTACATAAATTCCTTTGGGTCAGTGGTCTTGTTCTAATTTGCATAGCTGCACTTAGCTCTGGAGCTAAGATGAAGGGGTGATTTCTATAACTTACAGAAATAATTGGCACATGTCTTTTGACTGCCACCAATTTGAATTTTGGGTAAATGATACCAAGAGGTATATTTTGTAACTGACCTCTCAGATACCTGAGTAGATTCATGCTAACTTAATTTGGTGCAACATTGCTTATATTGGGTAGTGTGGAACCCAAGAGGAGAGTCATGCCCTGTTCTTATATGGTCAGAGGAATGGCAACTAAATGCCTACCTTTGGGCAATTTTAACATGTGGAGGCATTTGTTGGAAGCTGAACCAAAAGGAAGTTCTGTTCAGAAAGGGTTTGTTTTTCTTCCTTCACCCTCTTTTTTGAAGGAGAATAACATTTAGTGGTTTGCTCTGAATGTACTGCTGATGCTGAAACCCAGTGTAAAATCTGACCATATTTTTGCCCTTGCCATTCAAGCTGAGGGACCTGAAAAAGTTGAATCTGCCTGTGACAGAGACTTCTCAAAATACAATCCTGATGATGCTGGACAGCCATAGGTGCTTTGCATTGGGCAGTGAAATTTAAAATCTCTTTTGCTGCTGGCAAGCTTAGGATGTATGCAGAGTATCTGTGTCTGTGCCCTTCAGAATGTGCAGCAGCCTCCTGCAAATGATGGTCTAATTGGATGTGGTGGCTCCGTTTGAAAGCGGAAGCTGCTTGTTTCAGACTGGCTCCCTGTGGGATAATGAATTGTCATGCCTTTACTGATTATCTAACAAGTTTGTACAACGTGTAACGCAAGCTGACAAGACAAACAATTTTATTAATTTAAGCCTGCTGCTAATGGGATTGCAGTGCTATATGAATGTAGGAGTATTATATACAAATTTAAGTGTGCTGCCCTGCAGATACTTACAGTTTGGATTTGGTAATGGGAATAATCTATTAATTTTTAAAAAAACAATGTGTATTGTTTCCATTTGTCCTCAATAAAATAATATTCATTTGTATTTGAATTGAAAAATACTTGTGTTCAGGGATTTATGGAGCTCAAATAAAATGAGCCGTATTTCAGCCTTTGAAGTATTAGCACTGATATAAGCAATTCTCTCATGTTATATATGAACTGGATAACTTGAGGTAGTTGAATCTCAGATTGGTTGGCTAGGATTGATTAACCATGTTTACAAAAGGAATTCACCATCCAAGAGAAACTGGGCTAGTTCTGGTAGATAAGAGGGAGTTTCCTATGAACTCTGTGTAATCTGATTCTGGGATTTGAGAAGTATGCTCCCTAGCATGGAAAAATGATCCAGCAAAAGGAACAGGGAGTTTCAGAACCTGTAGGACCACATAGATACTGCGATGGTTTCAATGAGAGTGCTTATATTTGAGAACTTCAGAGACAGTAACAGTGAACGTCTCTTTTCAGGACGTTACATAAGGAATGGTCCCATGTTGTATAGCCTACACATGGTGGCAAGTTAATGCAGCAGGCAATCAAGAATTTAGGGCACTGGTATAAAAAAAAAAAGTCACTTGTGTTTTTATTAGTCTTAGTAAATCTAAGTTAGCAATTGATCCAAGCCTTGGCCTTAGTAATGTCAGCTTTATTATATCTTTCTGTGTTTTGAGACTGTTCACTGTTAACACCCCAACAATTGTGATGTTGCTGCATGTTGGCCTGGTATCTCCCTCATGATATCTGCTTTAGTAGCAACTTCTGACCTTTACAGTTATATGCTGTTTTATTTTTAAAGAAGCTTTAGATTCCATAAATGATACATTGAAAAAATAGGGGGATTCCCATATACCACACCCCTCCCCCCCAGCACCCCCCCCCCCACTTTTCCCCATTAACACCATCTTTCATTAGTCTGGTACATTTGTTACAATTGATGAACACATATTGAACATTGCTACTAACTGTGGTCAATAGTTTACATTATAGTTTACACTTTGCACCCCACATTTTTTATAGTTTTTGACAAACAAACAAACAAATTAGATATATTTTGTGGTACCATGTGTTAAAATTTGCCGTTTTAACCATTTTTAAGTGTATAGTTCAGTGACATTAAGTATTCCCACAATATTGTGCAATCACCACCATCATCCATTACCAAAACTTTTTCATTGACCCAAACAGAAACTGTTATCTGTTAAGGAATAATTCTCCATTTCTCCTGCCCCTGGTAACCTCTAATCTACTTTCTGTCTTTCTGAATTTACATATTCCAGATATTTCATATAAGTGGAATCATACAATATTTGTCCTTTTGTGTCTGGCTTATTTTTTTTTTTTTTTACCGGGAGGTCCTGGGGATCGAACCCGGGTCCCTCCATATGGGAGATGGACGTCCAACCATTTCAGCCACATCCGTCCCCGTGGCTTATTTTGCTTAGCATAATGTTTTCAAGGTTCATCCATGTTGTAAGCATGCACAGGCACTTCATTGCTTTTTTATGGCTAAATAATATTCCATTGTAGGTGTAGAACATGTTTTGTTTACCAGTTCATCTGTGGATGGACAGTAGGTTGTTTTTCCCTTTTGGCTATTGTGAATAATGCTCCTGTGAACATTGGTGTAAAAGTATACTCTTGAGTCCCTGTTTATATTTCTTTTGCAGATATATTTTGGAGTGGAATCGCTGAGTCTTATAGTCAAATTTTATGTTTAACTTCCCATCGGCAGTGCATGAGGGTTCTAATCTCTCCATATCATTTTTTCTTTTTCTTTTTTTTGTTTTTGTTTTTTTGGTATCTTCATTTTTAAGAAGCGGAATTGTCAGCTGCTACCAGGAATAAATGTATTTGTACAATGGTACAAACTTCAAGTCATCTCTACATGCTACTCCCAATTATAATTAAAGCTATTCATTTATTCATTTTAAAAAGTATTTTTTAATTTTATTTTTTTATGGAGGTACTGGGGATTGAACCTGGGACCTCAAAAATGGGAAGCAGGTGCTCAACCATTGAGCTACACCTGCTCCCCTAAAGCTAGTCATTGAAATGTAAATGGTATTACTCTGCCTAGCTCTTGACACTTTCTTAAAGCTTTTTTCTTTTTTTTTTTTTTTAATTCTTTTTTTTTTTGAGGTATACTATCCAGTCATGTGTGAAAGGGCCATTAATCTTAAGTGTACAGCTTGATGAATCTTTACATGTATATATACATATGTATCTACCACCCAGATCAAGATATAGACTATTTCCAGCATCCCACAAGTTTCCCTTGTGCTCATCCTAGATAGTATTTTTCTCTCTTTGAAGTAACCACTATTCTGTTATCAGTTATCATCGATTTAATAGTACCTGTTCTTGAACTTCATATAAATGAAATCATACAGTAGGTATCCTTTCTATTTGGCTTCTTTCATGCAACATAATGTCTGAGATTTACTCATGTTGTTTTATGTATCAGTAATGATTTTTTTTTCTTTTTTTTCTTCTGTTCAGTGTTGCATTTTATGAATAAACTACAATTTGTTTCTCCATTCTTTTGTTAATGGGCATTTAAACTGTTTACAACATGGGTCTATTATGATATAGCTACTATGAACATTGTAAATGTCTTTTGGTGGATTTATGTATTCATTTTCCTTGGGTTATATCTAGGAATGATATTGTTGAGTCATAAGGTAGAAGAATGTTTCACTTTATTAGATACTGCCAAGCACTTTTCAGCATGCAGTGCATTACCATTTGGGTCCATTCATGCTGCTACTTGATATTTTTATATTTTCAGTTTTTGCTTTTCAATGTGTATGGTGGGATCTCATTTTAATTTTAATTTGCATTTTCCTGATGACTAATGTGTTGAACAACTTTTCATTATGTTGTTGGACATTTGTTAAGTGCTTGTTCAAGTCTTTTGATAATTTTAAAAAATTTGGTTCATTTTCTCTTATCAATTGATAGTAGTTCTTTATATATTTTTGATGATGTGGCTCTCTAGATGAATATGTACTGTGAATAGTTTCTCCTACTCTGTGGCTTGCCTTTCCACTCTTGAGTGGTTGACAGCCTTTCTTGAATGTTTGTGGAGATGTAGATGTCTCCTGTGTCCTTACTTTCTCATTTTATTATTTTCTTTTCTGTTTTGTTCTCTTTTTATTTTTGAGAAGCTTCCCTATTCTTGGTGCTCTCTTCAGGCTGAGTCAATAGTTATGAGACAAAAGCAGAATAATCGCTATACAGCGATTATTCTTGACCCCAGTGCAATTTGTTTCCTTCTCAGGTTAACTTGGGGCTTCCTTGTAAGGCACCCCTACACAATTTGCTTTGGAGACAGTTAAATTAACCCCAGTATATAGAAGTGGTAGTAGTTACCATCTATCTGGAACTAACTTGAAGTTCTGAGCATTTTAAATACATTTTGGGAAAAAAAACTATTTCAAATTAAAAAACAGATAAAGGCACCTCAACAAGTTATGGAAGCATTACTCCCAAAAATTTCTGTTCAGGCACCTTCATCTCATCCATTTCAACTACTGACTCAGTTGTTTCTCCAGTGCTTAGAAAGATACAGAAACACAGATTAGTTAAATGACATAGTCATTTAATACATTTTTTTCATTTATGTCTTTTTTATTTTTTTTTTAAAGATTTATTTATTTACTTTATCCATTTTAAACCCCCCCTTCCCCATTTGCTGTTTTGTGTCCATTCGCTGGGCAATTCTCTGTGTCTGTTTCCTGCCATCTCTTCTCATCCTCCTCCTCCAGTCTTCACCAGGATTCGATCCTGGAGACCTCCGATGTAGGAGAGACGTGTTCTGCCGCCTGCGCCACCTCAGTTCCTGGTTTCTGGAGCTTTCGGAGAATCTCGTCTTGTCTCTCCCCAGTGTCTCTCTCCTGTTTCGTCATCATCTTGCTGCATGGCTTCTAGGGCCTGGCGGCTCACCGGCACACAGAGCCTGGCAGCCCATGCATCTTCTATATATATATATTATTTTACCGGGAGGTCCTGGGGATCGAACCCAGATCTCTCCATATGGCAGACGGACGCCCAACCATTTGAGCCACATCCGCCCCCCTCATTTATGTCTTAAAACAGCATTGTTGATTAATTACTGTTACTGTCTCCATTTGACAGATGAGGAAATTAAAGCTTATAGAGGTTAAAAGACTTACCCAAGGTCAGTTAAAAAATAAAATGAAGGAGCACATATTTGAACTCAGGTCAGCCTGATGTCTAAGCTGCTGTGCTCCTCTGTCTGTTCTTCCTGTGGAGGGGATACTAGGCATGTTGGTGGAATCTTGGCACTTCATGTCCATACTTCATTCATAGCTAGGCTCACCTTCCCTTTTCCATTTTCTTCTTTCCTCCCTCCTTCCACAGTTATTTCAGTGAGCATTTATTATGTGCAATGTACATTGTAGGAAGAAAGTTGTAAAAGAAAACAGCTTCTACTATCATGGAATTTAAATATCATATCTTATTCCTATTGTGAATTGCCTCTATTGAGTTAGGGGTTCGTAGTATATCAAGGGATTTATTTTAAGTTTTTAATTTAACAGCTTGCATACATGACTAGAATTATTGTGTTTCTCTAATTTTTTAGTTATCATTTAAAAATTTCTGATATATGTGGCAACAGGGTTGAAGCTTCTGTTTGGTTTCAACATTTATTGCTACCAGATCATGTAGTTTTGATAAATGTGAATGGCATTTTTGTAAAGCTTGGTAATATGTTTTAATTAATATGAAGGCCATTTTGATTTAGTGAAAAATTGAAATAAGAATTTTCAAAAGGAGATGCAATTGTTACTTTCAGATTTTTAAAGTAATGGATATGCACTGCTTAGTAGGTCTCATGGGGCCAGTTTTAATGAGTAGATAAGAATCATCTGAATTTATTTATTTTTTTTTATTTTTTTTATTTAAAAAAAAAATTTTTTTTTTTTAAGATTTTATTTATTTATTCATTTATCCCCCCCTTGCTGCCCGCGCTCGCTGGGTCAGCCAACCACGCCGCGCGGGCAGGCCCGCCTTCACCAGGAGGCCCCGGGAACCGAACCCGGGGCCCCCCACATGGTAAACGGGAGCCCCACTGATTGAGCCACAGCCGCCTCCCCATCTGAATTTAGTATGTGATTTAAGATGGTGTATGTCAGGCTTTTCTTCTGTAAAGTAACTGGTTCCTTCTTTGTAATTAATATTTTGTGGGGAGGTACTTTGAAACTATGTAAATTCTCATTTTTAAATCAATTTTCAATTCATTTATTTATATCAGTATGGACTCATAGCTTCCTGCTTTATTCAATGAGTTATAATCCATCATTGTTATTATTTTTCTGATAATCAAAATTGCCCTGACTTGGCCAGTGGAAGCCCTTTAAACTGGCTTCTGTGTCCTTTTGACATCTCTCCATCATTCTTTGATCACCTCATTGTTTTCTGACTTAAGATATTCCAGGCTTATTTTGTACTTTTTCTACCTCAGCACTAGAATTAGCCATTTCTCCAAGGAGTCTTGTTTCTTTGAGTATAAAATGGCATTTAGAAGTCAGTGAGGGGTGTTCATTGCCATTGGGGTATTGCTGTTCCTAGACCACCTTAGTTGATGGAACTAGAGAATATTTGTATGAATGCACATACATACATATATTTATTTCTATTACTATATTTATTAATGTAGAAAACCATGACTTCATACCAACACCTCAAATTCCAATCCAACTCCACAGGATTCATCTAGTTTTTCCTCTTTCTATATTTGTACCTCCCTCTCTAGTGCTGAGAACCCTGACTTTTGTTATCTTTTACTTATTTGATCTGTTCCCCTGTGTGTCCCATTTCTGCTGCCACCCCTCTCTTGGGTAGACACACTTTGGTACTCCATCAGGATATCTCCCTTCCTATGTGGACCCCCTGTTTAGCATTCTTGGTCTCTTTTCCCCATCAAGTTGCCCCCCTTTGTGGATGTCCTTCTTACCCTGCTTGGGCTCTGACTTATCAGGGCAGGCTGCTCTCTCTCTCTGGGCCCTGGAACCTATGTGCCTGAAGTGTACTAGACATGCCATGCTGGTCCACTTGCATGTGTGGATGGATTTAGGCTTCTTTAAGTTGCAAGCTTATTTAATCTGCTCTGCTCTTTTATTTCTTGAAAGATGGGGTGACAAATGGAATGGGAGTGGACTTAAAAGGTAGAGCTAGTTTATACCTGAAATGAGCTTTACTACCAGTTCAGAGATATTGAGAATATAACTAAATTTAAATGTTTTGAATCTGTAGAATGGTCAAAATAATGCTGCCCTTTCACAGTAGTAGTGTCGTGAATGCATTTGAGTAAGGTAATGTGTGTAAAGCACCTAGCATAGAAGACATTAACAAATATTTCTGTCTTTTCTTCCTTTCCAAAGAAATCCAATGCCTTGCTCATAGTGAATTAAGGGAAAGTATTTGTTGCACTTTAGTAATACTATAATTACTAATAATTTTGAACTTATGCATAGATGACTGTAAAAAATTAGCCATGATGTTAATTTATAATTTCATAAGATTCTCAAAAGGCATTTCTCTGTTTTATCTTATGTCTTCTCTTTGCTATTAAGGGAAAATCCTCTATAAACTCTTTTTTTTTTTTTTTTTTTTAAACCTAATTATAGTCCTTTCAAGTGATAGCTTTTTGTCTAATGATCCTCTCCCTTCATAAGTTCATTCATGCATTCAAGCTTTGAGGCCCTACTGTGTGTCTAAGCATTTAATTACTTATATTATGAGGATATGGACCTGATGAACTAGAAACTTCATTATAATTTCAAAATGTATTCTAAATGAATTTGTAGGTCATCAGAATTTGTTTATAACATAATTTTTAGAACACAAATCAAAACTATAGGGAAGCGGCTGTGGCTCAATCAGTAGGGCTCCCGTTTACCATATGGGAGGCCCCAGGTTTGGTTCCCGGGGCCTCCTGGTGAAGGCAAGCCCGCCCGCATGGCGTGGTTAGCTGACCCAGCGAGCACAAGCAGCAAGGGGGGGATAAATGAATAAATAAAAAAAAAAAATCTTTAAAAAAAAAAAACTATAAAAAAATTCCAAAAATAGATTTGAAGTGGTTTAATGCTATCCATATATATCTTAACTAGGTCTTCTGGAAGGGACTGTTTTCATCACTTCTCCATCTGGTTTTCTAGGCCACCTGGGTTTGTCATTTGCCTATCAAGTACAAGATTAGAATACTGAAGAATTTTGAATATTTTTCTTGTATCTAATTACAACTCACCTTTCCTGGCTTCAACTAAATTAACTATCCCCAAATTAAAAAAATGTTTCTTTCTGTGTGAGCAGTGTGAAGGTGTTGGGGAGGGGAGTACTTTTAACACCTATATTTTAATTCCTATATAAAAGAAATCTCTAGACCTGATGGGGTTAATAACTAAAGCTGGATTCATTTTGGAATCTCAGCATTGGAAAGATGTGGCCACCATTTCATCTGGTATATTCAACAATCACTTCCATCCTTTTCTAGGTGTCTTCAGCTTTGAGAATCTAAAAGTTCTAGTTTTGGTTAAATTTCTTGTAGTTCAAAGCTAGCTTCTCTCTGCTGGTCTCATGGCTTCATTGCTAACACCCACCTTTTCTTAAAACCTGTTAGAATTAGTTTCCTCCCTCTGCCAGAAGCAAATTCCTTCCTCTTCTTTGTTCAGAATCCTTGTGTCTTTAAAAAATATTCTGTTTCAGTTTATCTTTGAAGGCACATCTTTTGTAGAGCAGATATGATTGCTGTAGCATTCTCCAAAGTTTTGTAACTTGATGCAGTTTTGTTCAAAATTACTGATCATTTTTGAGCATCCTCAAGAATTGTGTTCCAGAAATCAATTAGTTAATTTAAGATTAAATTGTATATCTTTGCTAATGATGCTCAAAAATACCTGGAGCTCTCATTTATATTTGTTTTTGAATGTGGCAGAAAGAGCTTTGGGTGTGAGAAGATATCTGAATTCTATTCCTTGATCTCCCATTTACTTGTTTTGTGGTCATAAGTGAAAAGCCTAACTAACCTCTTTGAGCTTGGTTCCATTATCTGTAAATAGAAGGGTTTAGACTAAATCAGGAAGACATTGTAAAAATGTCCTCATGGGCCAGACTGGTAACATGAATGTATTAGGAAGCCAAGTCTTGTAGAGAGAAGACTTTGCCCTGGACTTTATGTCTAGATCTACACTGAGCCCCCCAAGTTGGGCTTGTTACTTGACCCTGATTTTTTTTTTTTTTTTTTTACCGGGAGGTACCGGGGATCGAACCCCGGTCTCTCCATATGGTAGACGGACGCCGAACCTCTTGAGACACATCCGTTTCCCTTGACCCTGATTTTTACCTGCGGCAGGCTTGACATTCTAAGTAACTTAGACATTAAACTCATAGCTGACTCACTTTAGTAAAATCCTATTCATTTTATTTTTCAAGGAATAATTATGAAAGAAACTACGTATGCAATGGCATTATGTACTTTGCTCTGGGGACCAAGCAGTCAAACTGGCGAAATAAATGGGTAGCTCCCTAAAATGTACATAATCTTTATTGGAGTTGCTACCCTTTGGGAACTCTATCCAAGGGAGGAATTTAAAGGAAGAGTCACACTTTGTACCTGAATATGCTTACTGTAGCAAGATTTCTCAGAAAAATTAGAAATAGTCTAAATAGCCAGAAAAAGAATAGTTAAGTAAATTGTGTAATATCATGGTCTCAATTAAGATTTTTTAATTGAGTTATAACTTTTAGTAAAGTGAAGAAATCTTATATGTACAGGCTGACTTTTTACATATGTATATAACAATGCATTCTGATTCTGTAGCTACCAAGATTATGAAGATTACATATCTCCCTAGAAGATTATTTAGAGTACAATGTTAAGTGATCAAAAAGGCAAAGATCATTTTATATATTCGTTATTCTGAATGTGTAAAAATATGTGAGCATATGGTAAAAGACTTAAAGGGAACTGTTTTAGGACAGATTTAAAAATTGTGTTCAGGGAAGCGGATGTGGCTCAATCAGTAGGGCTCCCGTTTACCATATGGGAGGCCCTGGGTTCGGTTACCGGGGCCTCCTGGTGAAGGCAAGCCAGCCCACATGGCACGGTGAGCTGACACAGCAGGACCACCCAGCAAGGGGAGACAAGCAGACACAGAAAAACGCACAGTAAATGGACACAGCAAGCACAAGCAGCAAGGGGGGATAAATGAATTTAAAAAAATAATAATAATAATAATAAATAAATAAATAAGAGTTGTTTAAAAAAAAAAATTGTGTTCAGATAAGGAATTGAACAAATTTTTCTTTTCGGTTTCCCTAAAGGTGTTTTTGTTTTTTTTAAACCAGATTTAGTTATCTAAATGACTCTCCTATTCAAAAGATGATCTTTGGCCAGGAAGCTTCACATTAAGGCTCAGCATCTCTTATGTTCTCAGTAACTGCAGTCTCCCTCAGTGGCATTCTTCTCAAACATTGGTTCTCAAACATTAGCCTGAGGCCCCTTTATGTTCTTAACAGTTATTGAGAACCCCAAAGAGCATTTGTTTATGTGGATTATATATTTTGATATTTACTGTATTAGGATTTAAAATGGAGAAAGTAAAAAATTAACTTAATTCATTTAAAAATGATAAGTCCATTGTATGTGAACATAAATAACAGTTGATATGAGTGAAACTGTATTACATATTCTCAAATCTCTTTAATGTATGACTTAATAGAAGATAGCTAAGATTTCATACTGCTTCTGTATGCTTTCCATTTTAATATGTTAAATTGATTGAAGTATTTGAAGGAATTCTGTCTGCATATCTAAGTAGTTGGTAAAGGGAAGACTAGAGGTCCTGGGTTTATACTTGTAGAAAGCTTTTCTATAGCAACATATTTCACAAATGACATTGTGACATACTGAATAAGGCACCTGGACCCATTGAAATCTATTGACTGGAAGAGTTTGTGGCTATAGATTGTTGATGAACAATCCTTGATTAGATTTATTCCTAGATAATTCTTTTAGTTGCTGTCTTGTAAATAGATTTTTTTCCCTTAGACTTCTTCCAATTGTTCACTGCTAGTGTATAGAAACACAACTGATTTTTGCTTGTTGATCTTGTACCCTGCCAACTTTGCTGAATTCATTTATTAGCTCTAAGAGCTTTGATAAGGATTTTTCAGGATTATCTATATATAGGATCATGTCATCTGCAAATAGGGAAAGTTTCACTTCTTTTTACAATTTGGATGCCTTATCTCTATTTCTTGCCTAATTGCTCTGGCTAGAACTTCCAGTATAATGTCAAATAACAGTCATGACAGCGAGCATCCTTGTCTTGTTCCTGGTCGTGGAAAGCTTTCAGTCTTTCACCGTTAAGTATGATATTAGCTGTAGGTTTTTCAAATATGCCTTTTACCATGTTTAGGACGTTTCCTTCTATTCCTAGTTTTCTAAGTGTTTCTGTTAGAAAGGGGTGCTAGATATTGCGAAATACCTTTTCTATGTCAATTGAGATGATCATGCTTTTTTCCCCTTCATTGTGTTAATGTGTTGTATTTTGTTAATTGATTTTCCTTATGTTGAACTACGCTTGCATACCTGGATAAATCCCACATCATCATCATCGTGTATGATTCTTCTAATATGCTATTGGATTTGGTTTGTTAGTATTTTAGTTGAGGATTTTTGCATCTATATTCATAAGAGATATTGGTCTGTAATTCTCTTTTCCTGTAGTATCTTTAGCTGGCTTTGGTGTGAGGGTGATGCTGGCCTCCAGAATGCATTAGGGAGTGTCCCCTCCTCTTCAAATTTTTTGGAAGAGTTTGAATAGGATTGGTGTTAATTCTTTTTGAAATGTTTGGTAAAATTATCCTGTGAATCCATCTGGTCCTGGCTTTTCTTTGCTGGGAGGTTTCTGATGACTTTGCTTGTTTTATTTATTTATTTGTTTGTTTGTTTGTTTGTTTGTTTATAGGAGGCACCGGGAACCGAACCTGGGGACACCCCCCCCCCCCCGCTCCCCCGTGTGGGAAGCAGGCACTCAACAGCTTGAGCTACATCTACTCCCCTTCTGTTTCTTCTAGAGTCAGTGAGTCAGTGTAGGTAGTTTGTGTATTTCTAGAAACTTTTCCATTTCATCTAGGCTATCTAATTTGTTGGTGTACAGGTTGTTCATAGCATCTGCTTATGATCCTTTTTATTTCTGTGGGATCAGTATTAATGCCCCCTTCTCATTTCTGATTGTATTTATTTGCGTCTTCTCTCTTTTTTCTTTGTCAGTCTAGCTAAAGGTTTGCCAATTTTACTGATCTTTCCAATAAACCAATTTTTGGTTTTGTTGATTCTCTTCTGTTGTTTTTGTTTGTTTTAATTCTCTTTCATTTATCTGTGCCCTAATCGTTATTTCCTTCTTTCTGCTTGCTTTGACTTTAGTTTGTTCTTATTTCTTTCTTTCTTTTTTTTTTTTTTTTTTAATTCTGTTTTGAGTTAGGTCTCTCTGATTTGAAACCTTTCTTCTTCTTTTGATGCAAACATTTAGAGCTATGAATTTCCCTCTCATCATGCCCCTACTGTATTTCATAAGTTTTGGTGTGTTGTATTTACTTTTCATTTGTCAAGATTTCTCTTTTGATTTCCTCTTTAATCCATTGTTTAAAAGTACATTGTTGGGAAACGGATGTGGCTCAAGAGGTTCAGCGTCCGTCTACCATATGGAGAGACCGGGGTTCGATCCCCGGTACCTCCCAGTAAAAAAAAAAAAAAAAAAAAAATACATTGTTTGGGGGCGGATGTGGCTCAAATGGTTGGGCGTCCGTCTGCCATATGGAGGGACCCCGGGACCTCCCAGTAAAATAAAAAAAAAAAGTACATTGTTTAATTTCCACATATTTGTGAATTTTCCATGTCTCCCTCTAAGTGATTTCTAGCTTCATTCCATTGTGGTTGGAAAAGATACATTGTATGACTTCAATATTTTTTAATTTATTGAGACTTGTTTTGTGACCTTAGATATGGTCTATCCTAGAGAATGATCCATGCACACTTGAGAAGAATATGTATTCTGTTGTTGTTGGGTGAAGTGCTCTGTATATGTCTTTTGGGTCTAGTTGGTTTAGAGTATTGTTCACGTCTTATATTTCCTTATTGATCTTCTTTCTAGATGTACTACTCATTATGGAAGTGGTATATTAAAGTCTCCTACTATTAATGTAGAACAGTAATTATCTCTTCAAATCTGTCAGTATTTGCTTCATATATTTTGGCGCTCTGTTGTTAGGTACATATATATTTATACTTGTTACATCTTGTTGAATTGACCCCTTTATCAGTATATAATAACCGTCTTTGTCTTTTTGTAACAGTTTTTGACTATTTTATCTATTAGTATAGCTATTGCAGTAAGAAAAAAGTTTTTTTCTTTCTACTTAGGAAATTGTAAGTTTATAGAAAAATCATGCATTAACTGCAGAATTCCCATATATTCTCCCTTACATAACCGTTTTTCTTATTATTAACTCTTTTCTAACTATAGTCCATAGTGTCCTTCATGGTTCACTGCCTGTGTTGTACAGTTCTTTGGCTTTTTAAAATATTTATTCTGGTAACATATACACAACCTAAAATTTCCTTTTTAAATCACATTCAAATAAGCAATGCAGTGATGTTAATTACATTCATAAGATTGTATTACAGTCACTTCCATCTGTCAACAAAACTTTTCCATCATCACAAACAGAAAGTCTGTACTAATTAAACATCAATTTCCCCATGCCCCACCCCACTCTGGCCCCTAATAACCTGCATTCTAATTTCTAACTATGAATTTACATATTGTAATTATTTTATATCAGTGAGATCATACAATATTTGTCCTTTTTTGTCTGACATTTCATTCAACATTATTATTTCTTCAAGGTTCATCTATGTTATAGCATATATCAGAACCTCATTCTTTTTTACAATTAAATATATTCCATTGTATGTCTATACTACATTTTGTATATCCATTCATCTGTTGATGGACACTTGGGTTGCTCCCATCTTTTGGCAATTTTGAATAATTGTTGTACAAATGACACGATGTGCAAATATCTATTTGAGTCCCTGCTTTCAATTCTTTTGGTTATAACCTAGATGTAGAATTGTCAGATCAATTCTAATCTTAGCTTTCTGAGGAACCACCAAACTATTTTCTGCAGCAGCTGCACCATTTTGCATTCCCTACAATGGTGAATGGCAAACAAGTGTTCCTGTTTCTCCACATCCTTTTCAATACTTATTATTATTATTATTATTTTTAATAGTAGCCATTCTGGTGGGTGTGAAATGTTATTTCATGGTTTTGATTTGTGTTTCTCTAATGGCTAATGATGTTGAACATCTTTTCATGTGCTTATTGGCTATTTGTGTATCTTTGGAGAAATACCTATTCAAGTGTTTGGACTTTTTTTTTTTTTGGGCAAGTGGGTAAAGAGTTTATTAAGAAATAGGAAAACGAGAAAAGTACACGGTCTGAGGCATGGACCATGGGCTTGCTGCAGAGTGAGACACGCCTGGCGCATTTTTTAATTGGATTGTTAGTCTTTTTGTTGTTGAGCTGTATGATTTCTTTATATATTCTGGATGTTTAGCCCATATGAGATATGTGGTTTCCAAATATTTTCTCCCTTCCTGTTGGTTGTCTTTTTACTTTCATGATGAAGTCTTTTGCACAAAAGTTTTCAATGAAGTCTCATCTACTTTTTCTTTTGTTGTTTGTGTTTTTGGTGTAAAGTCTAAGAAACCATTGCCTAACACAAGGTCCTGAATATGCTTCCATATGTTTTCTTCTAGGAATTTTATGGTTTTGGTTCTTATATTTATGTCTTTGATCCATTTTGAGTTAAATTTTGTATATGGTATGAGGTAGGGTTATACCTTCATTGTTTCATATATGAATATCCAGTTTTCCCAGCACTACTTACTTGTTGAAGAGATTGTTCTTTCCCTACTGAGTGGACTTGATACCCTGTCAAAAATCAATTGGCCATAGATGTGAGGGTTTATTTCTGAATACTTATTTGTTTCATTGGCCTTTATATTTGGGAATAGTAATTTGATATTTCTTCATTGATTTATCGGCATTTGATAACAAGTGCTCTTTTTTTATTAAAGAAAAATATGGACAAAAATCCAAAACTGAGATACTCTATTTACTAACTTACTTTTTGTTAACATTGTTACTATTATTTTCTAAAATAGTTATGATGACACTTTTTCTACACTCTGTTTCAGAAGTACCATTATTCTATAAGAGCATAGTTTTAGAACTGCTGAAATACATTGTTAGGGCATATTCTAACTTTATATATTGATATAAGTATTTATTGGATAGCATACCAATCCAGTGTGCATGTTATAGCTTTTACAACAGTACCCTGAGGGTTGTTACTGACTTTTTACCTATTGATAATTAAAATGTTTTAACTTTCTTAGGCTAGAGAAGCACTCTCCCACCCTTCCTTTCTAAATAATGTGTGGTTTCATATTTCTTTTGGTTAGCTTCTTGGAGTAGGTGCAGAGTGTGTGTGTGTATGAGAGAGAGAAGGAGAGGGGGAGGGAAAAAGGGAGAGGGAATTATTTGAATAGGGCGATTTGGCTTTTTATGGTCCTTAACTATGGGAGCAACTCCACATCCTCATTAAGTTTCTGGTGTTGCTGTATTGCAGATGCTGCTGAAGGCTTCCTCTGCTCTGAGCCACCATCTTCAGTTTGCTTGGTGTAGAGTAGAATAACAAAACTATACCAAATCAGAACCTGACACACTTGTAGCAGGTTATTATCAAATGCCTTTTAATGCTTACATCTTTGAACTTGCTTTAAGAGATTTTTAGAAATCTTTTCATTTTCTTACTTCCTGTTTGTATTTCTGTGTCAAAATGATGGATTTGGGATCTGCAAAGAATAATTTTTAAATTGGTACCAAATGTTTCCAGGACTGGTTTGTAGGATCAAATATGAGTTTTTCAAGTTGAAACCTTTTCTAATGGGCTCCTGGGAAATGTCTTAGCTAAATTGCAACAGTGACTGGTGAAGTCAATCAAGGTAAATTGCTCCCGTTGCTGAGGGTTCAGAAATCAGGCAGTTGAAGCTAAAATTCCAGGGTAAATCGGGCAGAACTATTGCAGATGGTTTCCTCCTTGAATAGAGAAGGGGTCTGGTGTCACTGTTGATGAATGGGAGGATATTAAGGCCTAATTTTTGTAATGAATTGATAAAATGCTCTTTGAGAGGCTAAAGAGAAATTTATGAAAAGACCATCAGAATAATTTAGGTGATTCTTTTCAATATTGATTGCAAATACAGTCTAAAAACACACCTTGATAACATTGGTGTTATATCAGAAATGTAGCACCAAGAAACATTTGGTGATGTTTACTCTTGGTAAGCTGAGTTATGTCTAGCTCAAATTCCTACTGTGTGTTTGAGGAAGTCCTTTAAGCTCTCTGCAAAATGAGAATAATAATAGAACACAGAATTGTGTGGTCCTATCAAGTCATTTGTAATTGGTAAAACTCTATATACTAAGAACATCTATTCATTATGTTGAATCTCTGGTAAGTGCAGGAAGTGTTAAATTAAGGACCAGATTTAAATCCTTAAATGAAATTTATTGTGACTGGGGCTTTTCTGAACCATGGCTTACTGAGTTGGTGGGGTACGCTGTGGAATGTCTGGGATCAGAAGTTTTGAGTATTCTCTCAATAGAGAGAATTTCTTTCATTTTAGCTTTCTGTGTCTTGGAAATTGTTCCTTTCTAGGTGTTTTTGAAGCTCATATATCTCATTTACCTGGGAGGATAAAGGACATGACCGCCCCCTTAGTTGATGAGAATTGCATACCCATCACTTTTAAGGGCTGAGCTTAATATAATTCATAGGTTTGCAGCTCTCCCAGACCTATTAGAAGGTCTTATTTTCTTTCCCTCTTTCTTCATCTATGAGCACTTGGATGTTTTTTCAGCATTCACATTTTAATATTACTTTCTTGAACTCAGCATCATATGATTAGAGAAACAAACTTCATGCTTACTGCCAAAAGTTGAAATTGCCGTAGAATTCCTATGATGATATCAATCAACTCTTTTGCCTTCCAAGAGGTAAGAATCTGGATTACTGATGGGTTGATTCGGGTTTGTGTGAACTCCTTCTGTAGAGCACTACTTAATAGTCCCTTTCTTTCTGCCTCCTAGAATTAATTATTCTTACCACTAAATATTTTCCTGTTTTCTCCTATCATTCCGTGTCTAATTTAGGCTGAGTTCTTCTGGACTGTAGTGCCTATGATCTGTGGTTTGAAAAGTGCTGTGTACTTTTATAGCCTCTATAAATAACAAAATATAGCTTATGGCAATAACACTGTGTCACCCTACACATTCAGAATGTGTGTGTCAGAGGGAAAGTGGGGGAGACAGACATATATCTTGGGTTTGAAATGTCTAGCATGCAGAGCTAGTCATTGCCTCATACTCATCAGCTTTGCGTCTGATTTTTGTTCATTTTTTAGCAAGTGACATCCGTTTATCTCTGGGACATTTTCTTTTCCTTTTTTTTTTTTTTTTTAAAGATTTTATTTATTTATTCATTTATCACCCCCCTGCTGCTCGTGCTCGCTGGGTCAGCCAACCACCACGCCCTGCGGGCGGGCTTGCCTTCACCAGGAGGCCCCGGGAAACGAACCCGGGGCCTCCCATATGGTAAAAGGGAGCCCCACTGATCGAGCCACAGCCGCCTCCCTCTGGGACATTTTCTAGATAGAAATTAGGTTTGGTTATATTCCCCTCTTTCACTCCTCTTCCACCTCCCACCCCTCAACCCCCCAACCCCCCTTTAAAGATAGCAGAGATGTCGGGGGGGGGGGGGGGAAAGTAGGATTTCCATTCCAAAGTTTGCATGCTAGGGGCCCAGCTTCCTCCCCTGGTCTTCCTGTTTATTTCAGCGGATCACCACACATGGCCTCCACATATCTGGGCGATGTGAAGCTAGGAGTGAGAAGGTATTTCTTTGAGCCCTGTCAATAGAGTTTGTTGAAATGCAAATGTTAAAATGATAGACTTCCAATTAAAAGCCTCCAGCAGGGAATCTGTTTTGATAATGAAAGTGATTAAGAAGGCTCTATTTTTTTTTCTTTTGCTATGAGTGTTCCAGTAAAATAGCTTGTTTTTCTGTCTGTAATTGTATTCTACTAATGAGGTTCTAGTAACTCTTGGGTTCTAATAATGATTCTAACAAATCTATTAGTTCTCTTCCATTGCAGTGATCGATGTTGGGGACCATGAAGAACACAATTTCCGGTGGCAGTGGCATAGAGAGTCCTTAATGCCAGCTGTCTCCTTTTCTCCCTCATTCTAAGGAATCAACACAAGTAAATGTCCTTTAAATTCTGTATTATAGGTACAACCTAGGTCTGGGTAAAAGGCCAAATATACATGGTTTATCAGCCTTCATGTCTGAAATCACCTTCAAAACCTGCAAGTTATAATAGATCTAGCTGCATTGGTTTTGGTATGTAAAGGGTACAGGCAGAATAAACTCATCTACAGAATTAATTGCTGACTGGAAATCATCTGATAATGTAGAAACCTAATATCTAGAGAAGGAGTTAATTCTCTTCAGACTATTTCCTCCATACTTACCTGACAATTCTGAGGAAGAGCCTTGAAGAGGATTTTCTGGTAAACTGGGCTGGATAATTGCATATGCTATAGCTCCTCGGGCAACATAATCTGGGGCATGTATTGAACTCAAATAGTTGTCCTTGATGGGCTGCCCTCCCTGTTTTTCTCTCAGCACCTCACTAATAGCCTATCACCCTCCAGCTTTCCTTTTTAGAATCAGTATTTGTCTTCTTTCTTATTTTAATAAAAGTCTGTCTTTACCATGTCTATTTTTCTACCTTGTTCACTGTTCATTCTCAAAGGACCTAGGTGTTTGTTTTGCATCACTTTTCCCTTATAACAGACATGAGCTGAAGTATGGCTGTATAGTAAGAGAATTACAAAGGTGATAGTAAATATCCTGGGGGTGGTCAATGACTCAGAATGGTCACCAAGTTTGCTTATTATTTTGGTTCATAGTTATCTCTTATCTTCTGATTGTGGCCTTGTCAGTGTAGTCACTTCTGTAGAGTCATTGGGTACTATCATTGAACAAAGGTTTTCTGTGATCTTAAAATATATATATTTTAAACTAAGGGAGGAAACTAGCTTAAGATTTGGAAGTGACGAGACTTGTCTTTGTGTGAGTGTTCCTGTGGTTGGAAGAGCCATTTTTCTCTCATTACACATTTCTATAGGTTGTGTTCATATTCCCTGTAGCCAATCAAATGTGGAATTGGGCTTTTAATTTGAATATCAGAATGACAAATTAGAGTAGCATTGTATCTTACTGGAGACTAGAGTCCAAGGTCAGAGTATGAGATGAAAATTGTATGTAGTGAAAATCACCTTTGAAAATTCCTCCATTGTCATTTTGCACAAACAGGGGTTGCTCAGTGACTGAGAATGGTTACATGTATTGTCTCGGAACAGTTTAAAGTCAAGTCCTTCTCTTTTGAGTGGAATTGGGAGGAGGCAGGGCTGGATAGACAGCTAGCAAATTTTGAAGTAATTTTCCCTCCCTCTCTCCTCGAATAAGTTAAATATGTACGTGGGGCAATTTCTTTGTCTTCATTGTACCCTGGAGTTCAAAATAAGTTCCCCCCAGAGACGTAAGTACCATATGATTCATATAGGTATTAGGAGGTATTGTCATCACCATATTGCTGGGGAAAATGTGTCAGCTGCACACTCAGAATTAGGAGCGGTGAATAGAGAGGGCCTTGGTTTGTTTCTAGAGGCCCAGAAACATTAGGTTGAGTATTTTAAAGAAGTGGCAGTGCTGAACAGCTGAGCCCTGCTTTCTTGCGATGATGACTAATTAGAAGCCTGCACTGTCTGTCAACAGGTCAGGTGGTGTATGTTCCTCTTAGTCATAGGACAGGATGGGGACATATTTGCCCAGTTCTGTTGAACTCTTTTTGCCATTACAGGGAGACTTTTCCTACCTAGAGTACTGAGCTATTGCTGAATTCTGAGGGCTATTTTGGTTCTCTCTCACACCTGCCCAATTAATTCTGGTTATCTCTTTTCTGGCAGCCTTTCTCTGATATCTCTTCTGTTAGGTATAAACTGATCACCTTCTGTTCCTTGTCCAGGTCTGTTTATTCTGTGTATCTTGTCCCTGAGTGGAGTTCTTTGGAATGTGCCTTTGCTTTTCTTTGCATAATTTTGGCAAAGTCTTTTCTTTAAAAAAAAATTGTGTGTGTGTATTTTTTTTAATATGGAATTCCATATGTATGTGTCTTCTCGTATCTTCTCTACTTCTTTTCCATTATAGAGGCAGCTGTATTAACTGGAACAGTGCCCTTTTGTAGCCCACTACTGGAGTGTGCATTACTTAATCCTCTCTAGCCTTTTAAACTCCCAGCTTGTAATGAATTAAATAGTTTTTGACTCTTCCTGATAAGGATATTTATGGGTCAGCCTGGCAGAATTCCACAGAAGCACATTAGTTGTCTCCTTTGAGTTGAAGCTTTTATGTAGAGGCATCTTTTTGAATGGAGGGAAATGAAAATGTTTTGGGACCTCTTGCTGCCCCATGGCCTGCCAAGCCTTCCAGCTTTGTTCCATTCACCATCACCAGAGTGCAGATGCCAGGCAGCAAATGCTGAAGTCCAAAATGTCTTAAATCCATACTATTATGTTCATTCATGCTTCCTTCATTCATTGATCTGTAGCACCTCTGTAGAATTTAATTATTCTTCAGTACCATGTGCGTTACTGAGAGTATACAGCAATGTTTCAGAAAGTTCATGGGAGTGATGGGTGAGTCAGGATAAAATACAGATAAATACAATGAAATCAGAATAAAAGTGCTTTAGCGGGGGACGGATGTGGCTCAAATGGTTGGGCGTCTGTCTCCCATATGGAGGGACCCGGGTTCGATACCCGGGACCTCCCGGTTAAAAAAAAAAAAGTGCTTTAGGAGGGGCACGGGAGCAAAATACCAAAGAAATTCACAGGGGAGGAAGAAGTTTGAGGGTTGGACATTGCATAGCTTGATAGTGCTACAACTGGTACTGATAATAAAAAGCACATACCAGTATACCTTATATCATGCATTTATTCTATGTTGTCTACTCTAACCCCCACTCTTTTCAGGCACTGAGCTAAGGGCTTTGCCTGCACTCTTTAATTGATTGCTCCCGAAGTCAAAGCCATAGGAGATAAGGCTTTTATCATCTTTACCTTTCGTGTAAGGAAACAGGCTGGGAAAGGTTAAGTTATGTGTGCAAGGTCAAACAGCTGGTAAGTGGAGCCCTTGGGCATTGAATTCAGACTGTACATCTACCACTGCATCTTACTGTTTAAATGCTCCCGTTTTTCAATTCAGTGTTCTATCTAAGTCACTGGTTCCTTCAATTAAAAAAAAAAGTGCAGTGAAATGAATGTGTTGAGTAATTTGTGTTGTGCTGAATGCTTATTGCTATTTCATGCTATACACGTAATTGCTCCTATTTGCATATTGCTTAATTACATCAAATGCAGTGGTCCCTTTATCATCTTTCTGCAAAACTGACCCTTATTTACTGTAATGTAAGAAAACCAAAAAGAGGAGAGTGCACTAATTAAAAAATTTGGTGGCAAAATTTCTGTGTGGTAATGCTTTTTTTTATGAGTGCACTGATATCTCATTGGTCAAAGCATGTATCTAGTTGGAATACAACTATTCAGTTTGGAAGCATCAAACAGCTGTCACTGTGTAGCATCTTTTCCAGGCACTAGGATGACATCTGGAATCAGTATTTTAGCGTAAGAAAAATGGTTCTTGCTGTTGTGTTGTCACAGAATCGTACATCAAACAGAGCTGGGGGCTGTATGTCTCTGCCAATTGCCTTTTGATCATTATTCACCCTGAGTTAATACAAAGAAAATGATCAGTTTGGAGCCACAGGCCAATTCTTGGCATAAACATGCTATTGTTTTCCCGAAAGATCAAATTTAAGTTTGTTTATTTTCCGTGGATGGATCTAAGTGTCTTGGATGGGTGATGTGTGGCCAAGCTGTAAGTTAGTTAGGTGCCTTTTTGTTCTTCCATGTGGTTGGCACAATATAGTCTTAGCCATTTGAAGTCCACGTGTGGGTAGAGTGATTATACTTGATATGAACCATACAGAATGGAATATAAGGGGTGGAAATAGCTATTTAGTAGTATTTGCCAGTAAGAGTTTTCAACCGTGATGGATGAAAAATAAAGCTTTACATTTATGAAATATATCCTACCTTCTTGACTTTATGGAGTTATACCACATTTCTTTAATTCCTTTAAAAAAAAAAAAAATCTTTTTTTTCCCCTTCACATTTTAACATCTCTGACTTGGGGATGAAATTTCCAGCCATAATTGACTGTGCTATTTTTAGTGGCATATAAAACAATAGTTTGTCTTACAATAAGTGGCATATTAGATTTGATTAAATATGATAGCCAGCTTATTTGTCATTATTTGGTTCTTACCCCTACTCTTGTCTCTATTTCTATCACTTTGGTTGTTTGCTCAGCAGATTTGGGGCCCCTGAGTTCTTTTGGTTCTGGCCTGGCAATGTATTTAAAAGATATGCTGTTGTTCATTATTGGTGTTTTCCTACCCATTGGATAATTTATGTAACACTTCAGAGTTTATATAACATTCAAAAATTGTGAAATGATGAAAAGATGATGTCTAATTTAAATGCATCGGAAGCATAGTCTTCACAAATATAATCAATGCAGAGGAACATTAGAGGAGGGGAGTGGAGCATATATTTCAGGGAAAACTCATTTAGATTTAATGTTGTTTACCTTCACCAGGATAAATAAAGAGAAGTAACTATGTCCTTGAATCTTAGAGACTGAGGCCTGGAGGAGACTATGAGAGAGTGTGTCTTTTCTCACCAGTCAGAATTAGATTTAAGCACCACAGATAATGATTCTTTTTCTTGTTAACAAAGGTTTAGTATTTCTTCACCCATTCTGTGAGAAAATTTTCCTTTGCTTGCAAAACTTATAAGTATAGTGGGCTTTGTGCCCTCACTTTTAGAGGGATGGTGCGCTCGCGCTCTCTCTCTCTCTCTCTCTCTCTATATATATATATATATATATATAAATAAACAGATTTAATGTCTTTGGTTCCCCCCCCCCCTTATAGATGGTTATTTTTAGGATTGGAAGAAATGAAGCAAATTAGATCTAGTGTTTGTTTATACTAGATATCTTTACTCTTAAGACATAACCAGGGGACGGATGTGGCTCAAATGGTTGGGCGTCCGTCTCCCATATGGAGGGACTTGGGTTCGATCCCCGGGACCTCCTGGTAAAAAAAACAAACAAACAAACAAACAAAAAAAAAACATAACCATATTATTAGAAATCATTAGGCAGTATTCCCCCAGTTTATTAAACATTTAGCTTGTGTTTTTTAGTTTACCAAGTGATATACTAAACAGACATCTTCAGGCACTATCTGGCAATCAGATCATATAAGACAGAGACATTAGATATATACGCGTTTGTAGCAGAAAGAACCTCAGTCAATTTTCACAAAAGTGGCAATCTCTGAGCTTTCACTTTACTCTCAGATGATGTATAACTCGGTCTTCAGTTTCATCCATTGTGATATAATAGACCTAATCATTTGATTTCAGTTAGTAAGTATATTTCACTATTTAATAATGAAATTTATTTTGTTTTCCATTTAAAAATCTGGAGCATGGGTACCAGGTTTTTATTGTATTCTGAATTATACTAACTTTATATGATTGATATACAAATAGTAGTTTGTGCAGATGTGTAAATGAGGGTACATATACAAACAAATTATATTAATCATAAAACATCTCTTAAATGATGATGGTTTGAGGAGGGGACAAGACTGATATCCCTTAGAAGTGAGTTTGCTTCTGGCTTTAAAAACAATAAACCTCTATTTTTTCCTTTGTGGATGTAAAAGTAATGTCTAACCTCCCTGAATTCAAGCAATGTATTTGAGAATAAAAATTCTTGTTAATCCAATTGGGAGTTACGGATGGATTTAAGAGTCAGGGATGTTATGGAATATATATGTATATGTGTGTATGTGTATAAGTCAAATTAAAATAAGGCCTTTCTCAGGGATAGTATAGTAAAGGTCTGTAATTATAAGTGTTATGTAAAATGTGTGTTCATGGTATAGCCTGTATGCATATGAGTGTAGTAGAGAAATTAAGGAGAGAGGTTTTTTTTTTTTTTTTAATTTTTCATGTGTAATTCCAGTGACTATGACATTTAGACCTCCAACTGCAGGAGATAATGGTAGAGAACAGTGGATATTTCCTTGTAACCAAGGATTCAGTGCATTTATGGTAATGGCCAGCAACAGGAATGAGGATGCTGGGGTTGTATTCATTTTCCTGTGCTAGTGCTTATGCAAAAGAGCTCTCATTTCATTTGACTAGGAACACAGGTTTCTGATCAGGGACCTGTCAGTTTTAAGAAAGAGTCAGCCTTTTACCTTTGGGAGCTTGTGGGTTCAGGGAAAATGTACCATGCTCACCTCCTAAATTTTAGCCACCAGGGCCCTTTTGATCCTTTCTCACAAATACTGAATTTTATAACTCTTACATTAAGAAGTTATCCGGAAAAAAAAAAAGATATTATCCACTGACCTAGCGTGTTGAGGGAAGTTGTAGTTGTTGCAGCTTCATCTAATGATCAGGCCACTCGTTGCACTCTCCTGTCCACCCTCCCTTTAATGAGTAGAGAAAAATTCCTCTAGAGATGAAATGAAAGCCTTTATGTGCCAAAGAGGTTGAATTGGGGGGGGGGGGTGGCGGGGACAGGGGATGACTATATTGTTGTGCGACTTGACATCCTATTATATGCAAAATATCATCTTAGAGTTGGCAGAAATGAGCATTGAAAAACTCAGGAAGAGTTGGTAAAGTTGTTTGGTGTTAGGGAGGATTTGTTGAGATGGGGACACTGTGGAAACAAAAATGCCTTTAGTCTTATAGCACAGACTTGGGTGTGTACTTTTCTTCCTGTTCATCGAATAAGTGGAAGGGGAAATTCGGTTGTCCATATTTAGGAACAGGGTCAGGGTCAGGAATGGACAGTAGGAAATGGATTACTCCTGTGCTGAATGAAATTAGATACTATATTCTTGATTTCAAAAACACATAACATGATATACTCTAGGTAGAAGATATTTCATGTGTGGAAAAGTAAAGCACAGTATATTTGTCAGCTTGCAAAAGAAAATTGTTTGACTTTTGAGGTTTTTATACTATAGCACAGATATTTTTGACATGGCAGTGCACATAAGAAGCCTTCAAACATTTCATTACTGAGAGAAGAAAGACATTGAAAACCTGCGTTTTTGTGGTCCATTAGCTGTAACTCTGCCTTTTACCTTAAAGATGGCCCAGAGGCTTTGCTAAAAGGAAATGCCCCTCTTCCCTCCCAGCCACACTTGCTCAGCCTGGTGTCTCTACAGATGAAGTTGGACTTTCTGAGAAGTTTGCACTTGTTTTTACATTAAGTCCCCTTACCATCCACATAGTATTTCTTGACCCTTACTGGTCAGATTTGTTCACCTTCTTGCCAATCCCATTTACATGTGTCTTCTATATGCTTGCATTTTCATCGTTATGGTAATTTCTGAATTGAGCACTGTAGAAAGAGGACAGATTTTTGAAGTCTGAACCTGTGTTGACCTGTGCTTCAAGACAAGTCTGTGTCTTGGTAGCTGACTAACCTTTAATAAGTTATTTAACATCTTAGAGCTCTGGTTTCCTTATCTGTATAACGGCAATATTGTTGAATTCCTAGTATTTGTGAATATTAAATGGGTGTCACACAGTGTCTGTACATATTAGGAATTCAAATGTTATATTGTTATTTAATAATTATTTTTGTCAGTCACACATATTTAGTAGCTCTGACTCATTTTGGATCCCTAAATAACAAGGTGGCTAAAAGCAGCCTCTAGCTTTTTCATTTACTGCACGTCACCTCACCAAGTTAAGAGCTGCTGGCTGCTTCCCTTAGGTCCAATGGGATTTTTCTCCTGTTGATAGACTTATACTAATAATCTTGGCTTTCATTTTGAATGGCCTATTCTCAAGTGTCATTTTAAGTTGATTTGTTATGCTAATGAGTTAACAAATAACTTGTTTCCTAGTTAGTCCATATGTAATAAGGCAGGGTAACCACCTGCATACTTGAATACAAGATTTTCTATATAAAAACCTGTAGCTGAGTTTTGCACCATAGGGAGGAGGGGATTGTTGGAGCAATAAAGAAATCTGTTCTCTCTCTGACATGAATAGTAGTGACATATTACACTAGAGTAAATCATGAAAGCTAGGGATACATGGTTGTTGGAATCATTTAAAATTGATTTGGACAATGTACTGTTGAACAGTACATCTTTTGAGTAGTTCTGGCCCTAATTGCATCTTTACTGTCCCACTAGTTTCGTAGCTGGCCTCCTGTCTTCCCTTGTTTCCCCCTCTATTCCAGTTCTCTATGTGGCTGCTAGATCAGTTTTCTTGAAATATACCTCTTATTCTGCCACTCTTCTTATCTTAAACTTTTTTTTTTTTTTTTAGATTTTATTTATTTATTCATTTATCCCCCCCTTGCTGCTTGTGCTCGCTGGGTCAGCTAACCACGCCGTGCGGGCAGGCTTTGCCTTCACCAGGAGGCCCCGGGAATCGAACCCGGGGCCTCCCATATGGTAAACGGGAGCCCTACTGATTGAGCCACAGCCGCTTCCCTTATCTTAAACTTTTAAAATCTCCCCATTTCATAGAGAATAAGGGCCAAACTCCTGAGGTCCCCTTGATGTGATCTCAACTTCCTTTCCATACATATATATTATGATGCCCTTTATATACTCTCTGCTTTCCGAGTGGTTTTTACCAGAGGGAATTTGGAAATGTGCAGGGCTATTGTTTTGTGTGTTATGTCACTGGGGTGGGGCACTCATGTCATTTAGTGAGTGGGGGCCAAAAGTGCAAAATGAGACAGTCCTGTCTACTGAAGATTTGACCTAGACAAAATGGCAACATGATGGCACAGTTCTACCAAGTCAGATCATGGTTTTCCCTTTATACTTTTCCTAATCTGCTTCTAGCCTGGATTGCTCTTTCCCTTTATCTGTGTACAAATATTACTCTCTAAGATTAAGGTAGATATGACCAACTCCATGAAGCTTCCTCAGATCCTTTGCATCAAAAACAATCTTTCCTGCTTAGCTCCCATCACATTTTATCCAAAAATATGGTATCATTTTCCTATCTTGCTTTGTAGGTACATGTCTTATCTTCATTATTAGACATTTGCTCCTTTGAAGGAGCTCATGTTTGATTCTTTTTTAAGGTACCAGGATCGAGGATTATACCCAGGGCCTTATATGTAGAAAGCTGGTGCTCAACCACTGAGCCACATCTGCTCCCTTGATTAATTTTTGTATCCCCAGAATGCAGATTGCTTTACAGGTCATAAATACTTGTTTTATAAGTGTGGATTAAGAGGTCTGTTTCTGCCTTGAAGCAATGGCAGGTTCAGGTTTGTTACTTGGAAATTCCCTTTAAAATGGTTGAATCATTTTGTGGTAGTTTTGGTTATTCATATGTTTTTAATTACTGTAACATCATACTAGCTTTTTGACTAAAGTGTGGTAGCTTCTGCTTGTGAAATATAGCCAACCTGTTAAACAATTAGAAGATGATGATAAGTTAGGACCATATTGTTTGGAAGAAATGGTAAGATGGGTGCCTATGCTCATATCACCAGTTAAGGGAATATTAGAATTGTCAGGGTCTTTTTTAAAGTGCATGTATCTAATCTCCTGATGTTACAGTTTTTGTTTGAGGCCCAGTGAGGCTAAATTGTTCAAGGGCAACAACATGAATTGCAGTGGAAAGAACTTTAGCATTGTTATATTTCTATTTTCTTTGACAAGTCAAATATGGACTCAGAATCACCTGTCTCTTCAAAGATGGCCTCTTTTGTAATTCTTCTTCTTGACATAATGAAAGCCTGTCCCAGTTTTGCTGTTTAGGGTTTAACTCGCCAATCATAATAACACCATTAGCCTTTCTTATCTCTTGTGCTAGAATTGTTTCAGTACCCTGACTGGCAGATTAGACAATGAGAAGAAGAAATTCTTACTTTTAGATTTCTTTTATCCAGTTTGGTCATTTAGAAGATCAGAATAACAGTAGTCTAGTTGGTGAAGAATGGGTTTCACTATGCACTGGGGCTTTAGTAGCTTAAACTGTGCTATGGTTGAAAAGCAAGTTCTTAGTGATTCTGACAGTTCTTAGAATCCTACTGAGCTACAGAAAACTCTGTAGTTTTATGACTTGTTTGTTAGGTTCCTTTGCAGAAAAACTATATTTCCTCACCAGTGAAAAAGTTTGTTAGGTTTGTTCTGCCCGACATAAAAGAGTAAACCTAGGATCCATGCATGTAAGTCATAGGGCAACATATTTCAGCTTACTACAAAAAAGGACTTGCTACTTGTCTATAGAGAGAGAGTGGGCTACACCAGGAGGTGTTAGGCTTAGACTCAGTAATCAAATGGTGGGAATGTTGAGGGGGGAATTTGAACAGTGAGTGGGAGGCTGAACTTAGAATTTCAAGTTCTTTTCTAGCCCATAGACCCTATGATTCTGTGGTCTTTAATTCATGAGAATTATGAGATTGATTCATTCATTCACTTAAAAGTAATGCACCTGTAGTTATCTTTCCATACACTCATTTTAAATAAATCAGCTGGTTCTTGTTGAAGATGCCTGTACCACATGAACCTGGCTACCCTCTACCCTCCATCATATTAATTGATATGATTGAACTACAGAATTCATCAACAAAAATGGAAACTAGTTCATTGCCTCTGATAGTGAATTTCCTTTATAGTTGTAACTCATACCAATTATGCCAAGTTGTAGGGGCAGAGATAATAGCAGCATTTGTGGCTCCTTAGAAATTAAGAAATGAAGAAGAAAACAGTTTTACTCTCTTAATTTTTTATTTGGAATAGAACATTCCAAATAAATGTTCTATTTATTAAGAAAGGAAGTTGAGATCACATCAAGGGGACCTCAGGAGTTTGGCCCTTATTAATCTGAACATTATTTCATGGTTTGATTTTAAGTCCTACCTTTTATCCCAGGAATATCTTTTGGTTAGTCAAATTAGCTAGATGCTTATATATTTGATAGAGCTTTCCTTCTCATTAATAATTAACAGTAAAAGCAATCATAATGCAATAACAATTCAATAGTAATGATAGTATTCCAAAGCATGTTCAGATTTGTAATCTCATAAACTCCATGAAAATAATTACCTGGATTATTCTCAATAATCATTTCACAGAGAGGAAAAACCAAGATACTGAAATTATGTAATTATCTGTAGAAACTGGTCCAGATTCCCTTTTTCCACTTAATACACGTCCCCACAAAATTTTATGCAGGTTACTTTATACCAATTACTTTTTGATGTCTTCATGATCAAGACGCAATTGTTTTGATCCTACTCAAGGTTGCATATCTTTTAAGAGGCAGAGTAGTTTCATGCCCTGCCTGGTAAGATTGTCAGGAATTATTCTTAGTCCAATACTTTATTTACCTGTCTGATTTCCTCTTGTTTCTTGATTGCCTTGCCAAAGCAAGAGAGATTAATTTAAACACAGTGACCTCCTTTTGTGGTAGTTGAGGATGATCACAGTTAAGGTTTGATTGTTTTCTAGGAGGAAAGGGGAAGTTAATTTAAAAACATCTTAATCACAACAGTGATTTCTGTGATACATGTGTATAAGTTTGAAAACCAATCCACGGCCCTACATTCTGAAATTGGCCTGCCCTGTCTTTTTCCAGGGAAAAGATACTGGCTTTCAGATGAGATGTGCAATTCCTTTGAGGTGAAGACATCTTTAAACAGCACTGGGAGCTTATTTTTCTCTTTAAGCCTAATTCTGTCATAGGTTACAATCCTATAGGGGCAAATATGGATTCTTAGTTTGCTGAAAATAGACTTTAATTGGCTACTGTACAGAATAATGATTTTTAATTTGGCAAGCGTCATAATTCAATCAGCTTACTAGGTCTTTTAAAGTTATGTGGGAATGAGAAAAAGTGACTAAAACACCACTTGGAGCACTTTGTTTCTTCCTCTGCAAACCAAGGCCATGGACCCCTGTGTATGATTGTAGGACGTGCATAATGGAGCTTTTGGCCATTATGAGTATGATGGTGGGAGTGGGGGTGGGGCGGGGTGCTGGCAGGTGCCCCACCTCTGAAGAGTTCCAGCCAATCGTATTTGGTGGCTTGGACTGAGGTTTTCAAATGTTCTATATTTATTTGCTGTAGAAGACTAGAACTGTCCAGCAGGCGAGGTATTATCTTCCTCTTGCTGACTTTAGGGCCTCTCCATTTTGCTAAATAGGGAAGAGATGTTTTAGGGGTTGTGTAGTGATGTATGTATACATGACGAGTGATTTCCTCTATAATTCAGCAAAGATACTGCAGGAGAGTAGGGTCTCTTAATAATCTGCTTTAGAAGATTGGGAAGGGAAAATCAATCACACCTATATTTCCTTTAAAGGGTTGTTATCACTTTACCTTCTGAGGCATGCATGAATCACCTTCCAGTGTGGTACCACCCCTTCTCATTAGGATACACAGAGCTATAGGTACAGTTCCCAACAGATGTTGAGCCAGCTGTACCTGTTATTACAGAAGTGAAGTCTGACAGCTGTTACCTAACCTCTTTGATATCACTTATTCTATATACTTCAGCCTTTTTAGATTTTTGAAGCCTTATTAGATAAGAACAATTATTGCTCAGAGGGAATGGGCTTCTTCTCCCTGGTGATTGACAAGATACTGGTCAGGAGACATTGATTAGCAGTATGCTATGATTCTCGTTTTCCCCTAATGAATATTGTGTTAACAGAGTAATAGCTTAGTGCTACAGAAAAGTCATTGAGTGTCATAGGGAGATAGATTTTGTTCCATTTTTAGCATTAATATGCTTATACTTATTATTAACACATTGATCATTAAGGTTTCCAAAGCTTTAGGGAATAGCTATAGACCAAGCACATTTACACAGTCCTGGGGACCCTTGTAGTGGCCATATTTGGAGTTTAGCCTGAGCTTCTCTTTGTTCTTTTGCTTCATGTGACATTTCATGAGAAATAAATAATTTCTCTTCAACCAGCAAGGATTTATTGAGCACCTATCTACCTAGGTCTTTTTATGTATTGCCTTGAAAATTCTAAAATTTCCCCTAGTTTGGTTATGACTTTAGACATGTTGTAAAATAATACAGTTTGGGCTTGGGTAATTAATGTTCACTAAAGTGGGCATATACACCAGCTATTTTATCTTGACAGTTTTCATTGTGCTGACAGGAAACATGTTCGTTTGAAACCTTTAGGTTCTTTGGTATTTATGGCATAATCTGACCATGGCCAGATGATAAACGTTGTTTATTGAAATGTAGAGTGTTGGAAGAAAATCGTTTTTGGAGAAAGCCAGGAGCAGTGTGACTGAAGAAACCTGGTAGTCCTGAGAGGGGGGCTGATTTAAAGGAGAGCCTTTTTTTTAAAAAAAAAAAAGATTTTATTTATTTATTCATTTATCCTCCCCTTGCTGCTTGTGCTCGCTGGGTCAGCTAACCACGCCGTGCAGGCGGGCTTGCCTTCACCAGGAGGCCCCGGGAACCGAACCCGGGGCCTCCCATATGGTAAACGAGAGCCCTACTGATTGAGCCACAGCCGCTTCCCAGGAGGGCCTTTTAATTGACCAGTGGAAGGAAGGAAAGGGAAGTGTCAGTAGTAGTTAATTGAATTATGAACAGCATAGAGAAAAAAGGGTGGAGCTCTAAGCCCTCCTCTAAGATTGCTTAATGATTACTTGAGTTTTGTGAGTTGATTCTGGTTATACAAAGACAGAAATGATATTGATTTATCTTGTGAAATCTGATACATGCTATTTAAAGAAGGAAAGAAAGAAAATTCTTTATATAAGTTAATTAATGGTGAGGTGACATTCTTTAAGCCATTTCATCTATGGTTTAAGCTATTTAAGACTTTTGGCCTAAAAATAATTTAACAATGCAGTATCTTTCTGGTTGACTATAATTGCTAGATGTTCGATGGTCATGAAATTTAGTTAGCATTCTTGCTGTTGAATTGATTTTTAATGTTTATCTGCAAAACCTCAAATGTGTGTCCAAAGCCTTGAATGCTTTCCCAGAGTTATCCATTGTACACTCCCTAGATAGGATATATCAGTTTAACAGGCTAGCAAAATGGTATTTAATGGTGGCTGACAGGATAGTGTTTAAGGACAATATGTATTGGATACTTACATTTTTCTATTATCTGACTCTTGGCACAGATCATTGAATTTAAGTTGTACTGAGATTACAGAAGATCTAGCTGCCTTAATAACCCAAGCTATGCAGCATGTTTATTTAGTCCTAGTACCTTCCTGTGCCTTTCGGCTTTCTAAGCATGTACAGAAGATGATAAAACAATTTTGATTTCTGCCTTTACATCTGCTTGTATTTAGAAAGAGGTCTAAAAAATGGGAGGGACATTTTCAGGACACTTAAGGCTGAAGCCTGGGGCAGACCAGTTTTTTGATGATTTGTTGACATCAGTATTTTATTGTTTGTTTTTCTTCTGTGATGTTTGCCTCTCTGATTATACTTCAAGATTCAGGGTTTTACCACCTTTCAACTTAAAGTTTGGGCCTAAATTTGGTAAATCTAGAGCTCTGTAAAGTTAGTCTGTTTCATATCCACATCATTTTCTCTTGAATTTCATTTTAAATAGATCACTGTGTATTTTAGGCATATGCAATGTCTTAATAGCTTCTTGGATAAAATACATTGTTCAGTTAGACTAGTAAATGAAATCACCTGGGTTACTGAGCATGACTCACTTAAAATCTCATTGGAACACTTTCTTTGTCCACCCTTTGTTAACCATATAGTCTGCTGGTTTGTAGTACTTCAACTTTGCACAAGAGTTATGGAGATCAGGATTTGGGGTAACAGCTCCCTCCTCAAGACAAAATAGGGGAATGGGTTTCCTCTCTGCTTTTTCTTTGATCTGTTGGTGGTTGTCCTTTGAACCCTATGCTGTAGATTTCTTAACTGCATGCTTTTTTTCTTAAGAAAAGAGTTGAACTACAAGGAATTTTAGAATGATTAAATAGATATCATATACATAATCTATATGGGTTGTTTGAATAAGAAGTTCCTTTTTGATAGGTCCAAATTTGCATATTTGCTTAGAGTTTCCCTACTATCTCTTTGTGAGAAAGCCTCTGGTAAATACCTTAAACTTCCTATCATTGTCATGTACCTCTCTGCTCCTTGGAACACTTTCTACTTACTCCACTGGCCCCCTATCACCCACAACTCTTAGGTTATGACCTTGGGGTGGTGGAGTGGGGAGGGATATTAGCTGTAATGATGGAACACAGTATAAAGCTGCTGAAGAAATGGGATGAAAAAGGAGCCAATTCCTCATTGGTTTTTTTTTCCAAATCTCTTGAACACTTTAGCTCTACTGGCGCTAAATTAAATAATGATAATCTCTTGAATTTACAGACACATTTTAAAGGCATGGAAGATACAAAGGGAAAAAATATAGCTCTTCATTATAATGTTGTTGGAATGCTGCAAATAAAATTGACTGTTGGTAGATCAATTTATGTTTTAGATGCACTGGGAAAATAACTGCGTAAAAAACTATTTTTAAAGTTCCAATGTAGAAAGAAGAATCTTCTCATAACACAAATAATCACTGTAATGTTTTTTTTTGTTCAGTTGGGTTTTTTTTTCTGGCAGTAAGTTTTAAACAGCACCACTTGCATTCAGTTTGAATTGATCGATATAATGGGCACCTGAATAAATGTTTGCTTATCTCTATAAGAAGAAAATAGAACACAGTGTGGTAATTTACCAACTGTGAACACATTGCCATTTGGGGGACTAGTTCTGTGTTCTTAGAAAATGATCCTAGGCAGAAACTTTGTTGCTAAAACTGTAACTTTGATATATTTCCTGTGGATTCAGGTAGATTCAGTAGTTGCTATCTATTCCATCTGTTCAAAATCCATTTGGGAGGGGTCCAGTTATTTCATATTTAAATTCTATTTTTACATGTGAATAGAAGTTCTAGAAAACGCTGGAAATATTTGAGGGGCCAGGGGAGGTAATAGGGGTGGGGGGCTGGTGGTGGGGATGAGTCAACTGCTTTGTCTTAAAAGAACTACAGCCATTTCTGGCTACTGTTTTTTTCCCCCTAAAGTAGTTAATTTTGGTGGTGGTGGTGGTAGTGGGAGGTGCATAGGTTCATGCCACTGCCTCATCAGAGTCTGGTTCTATCTGGCATTTCTAGTCTTTCACAGTAATATTGGATACCGTTACCTTCTAATTTTAAGGCTCTTTAACTTTTTTGATGATAAGAATGGGAAATTGATTACTTATTTGATTGCTTTGTGATCCCAGTGCTGATGTCTAAATGTCTCCCAGGTACCTCCTTTCTGTTAGCTCCCTGAGGATTTAGGGGGAATCTCTAATTTTGAAATTTAGCTTTCCTTTCTTTCCCTTTTCTTTGTGTTCTTCCTTTCCTGCTTCCCTAGCTCCCAGTTTGGATTAAAACTTAAATAGCTTAGGCCTACAAGACATAAGACATTTACACAATTGCAGATTTATTACCTTTGAATTTTTAAAAGTGAACTTTTAAAAGTTTCTTTTACATTTTTTAAGATTTCCAAGTATTGCCAAACTGACAATTATGTTGGGGGAGAGAAGGGCAAAAGAGATCTCTTCAGAAAATGTTTTAAAGAGATCTACCTGGGGGTCGGATGTGGCTCAACTGGTTGGGCATCCGTCTCCCATATGGAGGGACCCGGGTTCGATCCCCGGGACCTCCCGGTAAAAAAAAAAAATAAATAAAATAAAGAGATCTACTTTCTATTTCCTTTCTGTGACCTGATTCAGTCACCATATTTCTACCTTAAAGGAGGATCTCAAGAACACCACATATTCTCATTGTTAGACTAAGGGATACAGCTTTGATGTGCTCATGCCCTTGGTTGAATGTGAATGTTAAAACAGCACATTTTCAAGGAATAATAGGAAATTGACACATTTTTATGTAACATTTACAGACTTTCAGGCATTTCAAGTTAGAAGGAACATGATTAGATCTAGCCTTAAAAAAAAAAAAAAAAACACAAAGGAGGAAATTGAAGCCCAGAGAGACTAGGTAATTTTATTCAACAAACATTAATTGAGTGTGTACCATATGTCAGACCCAGGACTAGGTGCCGGGGGCTACAGAGATGAATAAGTTGAGGTCCCTGTTGTAGACAAATGCATAGTTCTCAGATCATACATTTTGTGATTAGCAGGACAGGGAGTAGAGTATTTATGAATCATTCATGATCAAATCTTTATGGTGATATGACAAATTATCTCAACCTTCTATCACCTACCTTTTAATTTATTCATTCATTCAATAAAGAAGTTATTCTTATTTTTAAAACAAAATCCACTGTTTTCCCTTGGCTTCGTACCCCTTTTGGCTACCACTGTCTCTCAAGCTTAGTGTCCCCCAGCCACCTACATTTTAACAGGCATTGTACCCACTAAAATCTGAAACTGCTCTTGCTGAAGTTCTTGCCACCTCTGCTGGGCACATTTCAGTAGTTACTGTGCCCTCTTTGAGTGTTTTGACTCTGTTGTCACGTCTTCTTCCTAAAACTCTCTTCTCCTTTGGATCACTTATGTCCTGGTTCTCCTACCTCCTCTTCTTTTTAGTTTCCTTAGTGCTTTATCTGCCC
Source organism: Tolypeutes matacus (assembly GCA_026826555.1). Lineage (NCBI taxonomy): Eukaryota > Metazoa > Chordata > Mammalia > Cingulata > Chlamyphoridae > Tolypeutes > Tolypeutes matacus. Next base: position 507,184 of record JAKSZT010053770.1, on the reverse strand, counting down.
AAATCTTATTTCCCATATGGGCCATGCTTCTGCACATCTCTGTAGCAGCTGGTTATCCTTCAAGACTTAGCTCAGATATCTTGTCTTCATGAAGCTTATCTGACCTTTTTGAGAATTTGGGCACTTGGTTCTCTGCTCTTATAGCACCTTGTATGTGTTTCCCAATTCTGTGATTTTTTGTTCTACATATCAAGTCTCTCCTTTGCACTTTTTCTCCCTTGAGAACAGGGACATATTTTTCCAGCAACTGTCATTTAATAATGTTTTTTAAAAAGGTAGTTTTACCCAGAATGACTTCACACTTGCTTAGGCAAATCTGGGTGAAGGCCTCTCTGCCTACCCTTTACTCCTCTCACCAACGTTCCATCCCTTTGTCTCTTGCTCCCTCTCTACTGGATTAGAGGAGCTAGGCCAGTAAATTGTTGCCAAGAAGCAGTCCATGGTGATTCACTGTTAATGGTAGATTTATAATTCTATCAATTGCCTGTCAGTATATTAATTCAGTTAAGAAGCTTAAACATAACCCTTAGTTATACTCAAATTGATTGGCAAACCTTTTTTAAAGTTCATAAATTATACATGCATAAACTTGACCTACCCCTGTCTGATTAAATCTGAGTTCATAATTAGTGTGGGACAAACAATTGAAATCATTTACAGCTAAAGAAAAGAGCCTTTACAGTTATCATCATGGGAGAGAATACCCTCTACCATACTTACATAATGGTATTTAGAGGCAGTAATTAGTTTCATATGTAGTTACAACCTAAACATCTATGGGCCTCAGTGTGCTGGGCAGCACCCCCAACATGTAAAAGACACAGGTTCTGTCTTTAAGGAAATATAGTGTACTGCAGTAACGAAACTCATGCAGATTTGTTTTCCTTAATGCCTAATCATCTGTCATCTGCTTGCTGTGGGGTCACCATAGTTCTTTTGAGCCAGGTATGCTGATCCATTTGCTGAGCTAGAATATTTTTCTCTTGCTTTCCCACTTCATTTAGTTGTTGACCCTTTATCCTTTGCTGTGCACTTGTCCTTGATCCAAATGAGATCAGTAAAGCCAAATCAAGGTAAAAAAAAATATCCTTAGAAAAATAAGGGATTATGTTACTGTTAAACTGTTCAGAAATAATTATTAGTTTTTTATTTTATTTTATTTTAACTTCTTGTAGCTTTTTTATTTCTTTTATTTCTGATTAGTACTGATAAAAAGCCTTTAGATTATACCTTATTTTTGATTTGGTATGAAGGCCGTGGTGTGGATTTTTAGGCTGGTGATTCTAAAAAAATTTTTTTCCTTGTAACCTCCTGATCTTGGGTTGTGTTCAAATCTGTAAGATTTATTAGGTGAACATTTCTGTGGCTAGGTGGCAGGATGTTCTGGCTTCTCATTAGCAGTGACCCTGGATAGTTTTCTCACATTCAGCAACATTTGTTAGAAGCTGCCCAGCATTCTTGTCATCTTCTAGTGGTGAGGCAAGAGCTCGGGTTCTAGGTGAGGAGGTGACCTTGGGCATATCCTCCTAGGGGTGAGTGCTTTGTAGTGAGTGCGCAGGCTGACTGTGGTCTATAAGCTCTACTCTTGTAGGACAAACAGCTTTAGTGTGTGGAAGAAAGGCAAATGACTGTTTTTCTTTTGCTTTCAGCTGTTGGAGAGGCATCATAGTATAGTTAGATGCCTTGGTACAGAATCCAGCAGCCATGGATTTTGGAGTCAGTTAGAGTGCAACTTTTGGCCCTGCTATTTTCTACTGCTGTGACCTGGAGTCTCAATTACCTAACCCCTGAACTTTTTTGTCTTCATCTGTAAAAATAAAGATAATATTTGCTGATTCTTTTGAATTGTTCTGAAGATTAAGTGAATTTAGTGGGATCAAAAAGGTGAGTAAGATGCTGTTTCTGATCTCAAATAGCTTCTCATCACCTCTGGGGTACAAGAAGACTATCTACTGACTTGGGTCAGATGTACCATGAGAGAAGAGAGTACTTTTGATTAGGCTGCTCAGAGAAGGTATCCTGGAAGGGTGGCATTTAAACATTGCCTTTCAGAAGGTTTGGCGTGTTACTAGACAGAAATCTTTAACACTAAGATAACAGTCACATCTTGGCAGAGGAAATAACATAAAAAGAGGAATTGATGATTGAACCCATGGGTTGTTCAGGAAGTATATGATTTGGAATAAGTTGTTGGAACCACACCTGGACTAGCATGCTTGGTTGTATCCCGAAATAATGACTAAGTAATTTCTTTTAGCAGTCAACTAAAGGATCAGGAGTTGTATTTGACAGTTCTCATGTTAACTTGGAATTTGAATTTGTTAGCATGCCTGATACATTTCCCAGATTAAAGAAATCAACAGGATATTATCCTTTATGGGCCCTACCTTTTTTGACAGCTGACTTTGGTGATGTGTCTGGAATCCATTCAGTAACATTCCATGATAAAAATACTTAATGGCCAACCTTGGGTGATTTCCCCATTTTTCCACCTTGCTATAGTAGAAAACAGACAATTTGTTGGTATTTCAGGCCTCCTGTGAGTTGTGCCACCCCACTAACCCTCCCTTTATCTAGATCCCTCATTATGCACTATAGTAACCACGTTGGCGCATGTAAGCTAACTTCTTACTTTCCTTCTTCACCATGATCCTGAGTTGAGAAACCATGAATGCAGCCTCCCTATGACTGGTCTTTAAAACTGCTAAATGGTTCACTCCCCACGAGTGTCCAACAACAAGTCAGATAGAAAAAAAGTTATAAGCTACATTGTTCCCTTATTGTCCATTTTTTTTTATGGTGTAAGAATCCATGATTAGATACATATTGGCTTGAAAGTCTCTACTCTGGTGTTTGTGTTACCAGTTGTTAAATCTTTCCAACATCTCCCTATCATCACATATTTTAACTTTGTAAACTTGTCCATCTGTGTATATACTCTTCCCAATTTTGGGGTACCTTTTATGCACATTTACACACTGTAGGTATTCACCCTCTGGGGGGCAGGCCAGATGGAAGTGGTCTGGAATTAGGTAAGAGGCAGCATTCTCTGAGGAGACTGTTGTTTATCAAGAGGTTTGGACTGCTGCTGTCTGATGCCCGCAGTGTTTTTGACCAGTTATATACAAAGGGTTTTTGCCACTGTATCAGAATCCAGACAGGTGATAAGACACCATACCATTATTTTAGAAGAGAGAGTGTAATAAAAGGAATTACTGAGCAAGTATGGAAATACTAAATGGTAGCTTACTAAATAGAACCCTACAGTAGCATAGAGCTATTATAAGAAGCAGCTACTGTGCCTTGGACTGGGGGAACAAACAAAAGGGATCGAAAATATGAAAACTTAGAAATTCGGAGGATAGACTCCTTGGAATTGGCATTCAGATGTCTGTACAGCTGATGCCTATGTCACTAAGCTCTGAGGACTAACTCCATGGAGCTGGGCCCCAGACTTCCTAGGAGGAGCTACTGGTTGACTGATTCTGGTGACTGAGGCATGACAAGGCTGTTTCTGGGTAAGTTGGGAAAACTACAAGCTATAATCAACTACTGCTATGAGAACAAACTGCCATTGCTGGGGAGAAGTGGTGCTCTGGAGAAGCTGACAGGGATAGGAAAAAGTTTCTCTCTTCCTCTTCTAGCTGTTCTGACTCCTAGCACCTCCTATTGGCAGAACCTAACAGGGAACCAGCTGCCCAAGCAGAAATTCCGGCCCCAGTATCACAGAAAGGAATTAAAAAAAAAAAAGTTTGAAATTGACTGATGGTAGTTTCATAACTGACACAGCTGCTACTATGTCCAATTTATTTAAGCTTGGTCAGCTCCTCAGGAGCTGGTGGCCTTGGGTCGGCACACATTATCTGTTGTTGAAACTAAGTGACTTTTTAAGGTCTGTGGGGGATTGCGTGTGGGGAAAAATATGAGTGAAATGCCAATGGGTAATCTGCTAGTTTTTTTTTTTTGCTATCACTGTGGTGGGAGGGCAGATGATATAGAGAAACTAGCATGGCCTTCAAGGTCAGGCAGTTTTTTTTTTAATCAATTGTATTGATACATATTAATAAAGCATACAATCCATCCAAAGTGTACAATCAATGGTAATTTGGTATAATCACATAGTTGTGCGTTCATCACTTTATTATTAGAGAGTGGTATTGGTGGGTCACATGGCAGATCTATATTCAGCTTCCTTAGGAACTGCCAAACAGTCCTCCACAGTGGCTGTACCATTCTACATTCCCAGCAACAGTGAATAAGCGTTCCTATCAGGCAGATCTTTTTTGGTAACTTTTGCTCTGACCTGCATGGTCTTGAGCATGTGATTTCTCTGGGCACCTCACTTTTTAATTCCTTACTTTGCTCTCTGTGAAATGAAACTAAGAAATTTCAGCTTTATTGAGTTGTTGTAGGGATTAGAATTAATACGTTTAAAATGCCAAGCATATTGCAGACACTCAAATGGTTAGTGGTGTTTACTTTGTTTTTTTTTTAATGAAATGTTATAGAAATTGAGTGGAGCTAACCCTTTGTTCTTAAGGAGTAAATTTGGAAAGCCATAATAGGGAAGGTGTGGTTGTCACAATGGGATGGTGATGTGATTGAACTAAAAATGGTGTTTAAAAGGCACAGTTAAAGGGTATAAACTTTCATGGCTAGAAGGATAAGGAAGTTTTGGGTGAGGTTACATAAAGCAGGATTCTCAAACCAAGGCACCCACCTCAGGTCCTCTGACATTCTCCACAGGCACAAACGGCTGTGGGTGACAACCATTATTGTAGAGTGAGAGGTTCCCTATTCTATGCCCCCCTGCCTCCTATTTTTACCCCCCCCCCCAACTGTTGTAGGGACTGGTTACTTAGCTACTTGATCATTCGGTACAGTCAACTGTACAAACTAACCCCAGCACATTCCTGAGACTGTTTACTTCAGATTGAATAAAGTGACAGTCTGTTTCCCAGGAAGTAGCCTCTAGAAGGTCTGTCTTCAGGCTTGTCGAGGTCCCTTTTTGCAGTAGGGCAAAGCATACTGTGTCTATGAAATGAAATGGCTTGCCAACTGGGTGCTGAATCAGAATATCTGTGCTGTTCCCAGTTCTCATAGCTTTGCCCATATTTCTCCATGGTAGTAGTGAGTGATAAATATTGTAGTTTTCTGGTTGATGACAAGTAGACTGTATGATAAAAGAAAGTTATCCTTGTTCTGTAGATTTTGAATGATGTCTGTCCTGAATAGGTACAGGCTTCATTTTATTGTATATTTAAGTACAGGTTGAGAATGCTTTGAATTTGGTGAATAAAATACGTGGCAGTAGACTTGGCAGCCTGATTTAGGCCTTGGAGTGATGCAACTGACAAGGCAGAAACCCAGTGTCTACAGGGAGACCTTTCTGCCATGCACTTACATAATTCAGCCTCATTCTTTGAAATGCACAACAATTTATTGCACAAATTTGACTGGAAATCTGGCTCAATTGAAGGTTCTACTGGCACCAGCTAAATAATGGTGTCATATCCAGCATCATTTTTCCTTCTGGATTGTTCCAGGAAGAAACTTTAATAATAATAATTATTTTTTAATATGGTGAAGAAAGGAAGACATTCACAAAGAAGCATTTCTCTAACAAAATGATACTATCTTCTGAATGGGTTCACTCAATCCTGCTGTCTTTTAAAGAGAAAATTGGTTTCCTATTGTAAGAGATTTATTTTCTTTTTCTCCTTTTCCTTCCTCCTCTTCTAGAACTGTGGGAGGGCTTGTGGCACATCACTGTGCTGGATGGGTTTCATCTGGCTTGTAGCCTGTACTTTAAGTAACGGGGTTATTTCTTCTGAGGGCATTGACTCTCCATTTTTAGCCTGGATATGAAGGGTAAGAAGTGTAGGAGAAGATTTCTCCATTACTAGAAAACATGATTTGGGGCCAACTGGTTAATTATGAGCTTCCAGTGAAAAGGAAAGGAGTGCCAGAAGGGCAGAGCCAGTTGTGATATACGGGTCCCTGCTACTGCCGGTTACCACACTGGTTTCCATTACCTCGCAGATTTCCAGGCCTCCTTTTGTCCTTGGAGGATTCTTTCTCCCTGCTCCTTTTTCTCTTCCACTTTAAAACTCTGGTTTCTTATTTGCAGATTTTTTATGTGCATGGCCTTTCCAGTGAAGGAGTTTTCCATTTAACATTGATTCACATTAGCAATCAAACTTCAGCACTATTAGCTAGATACAAAGAGACCCTTCTACAAAGACACTAATTATTTTTTATTTCTTCTCGGCTCCATTTGCTCATTTGAACAGCATGTGAAGAGTGTCTTTCATTCAGCAAACCTTCGTGCCTGTTAGCATCATTGCAGATTAGCCTTTCCAGAACAAGGAAAGGTTCTACAAACCTTTCACTGCTTTTTCCTTTTCTTCCATATTAAACACAATAAATACCATCCTAGCAAATGCCCTTGCTTAGGCTTTGTTTAATCTTAATTTCATGAGATTTTTGGGAAGCTGGTACTTTTGATTCCACATTAGGAAATTACTTCCTTTTATATTGTAGCTTAATATCACACTTATATTAGTGTTGATCTGTTACACTTATAATGCTTTCATCTCTCCTTGTACTCTGAATGGTATTATATGTGTTCTGCAAGGATTTCTGATAACTGTTAGGCACTGATAGATTGGGAGAGGGGGTATGTTTTTCCAGAGATCCTAAGTAATAGAATTCATTATGTCAAACTTATAGTTTAGAGAGAACAGAAGGTTGCTTTAAAGTCTCAGCCAGGTCAAAAGAAAATATACTGATTATTTGGATTTTGTAAATTCAGAGTTTCCTTAGCATCTCACACACTGAAATATGAAGATTATTACCTTTGCATCAGTGTTTATAAAGAGTTTAGAACTTGCAGTTGTATGGTGAGATTTCTAGTCTAGAAGCTTTCTAATCTTTATTCATTAGTATACTTATTTTATATAGCATAGAACCTTATTTGGTCATAGTTGGCAAAAAAGGTTGAGACATTAGGAACATTTGCTTCTAACTAGTGTTGTGAAAGTGCCACTCATTCGATGCTTTTGCTAACAATGCAGTGAAGCTGCAGTGATACTGCCTCCCCTCCCTTTTTGATTCACTTTGCTGTTTATTAACCAGTTCCATTTATTCCCTAATCACCAGAGCTGCAGTGTCAGTTTTCAAAAGTAAATCTTTTAGGCTCTTCTAGTCATATTCTTGAACACAAAAATCCCTTCCAACATGGCCCAGGACAGCTCTCCAGACAAGGTCATAGCTAAACATCGAAGGTGCAGCCGCACCAAATTCACAGTGGATCACTTCAAAATCCTCATTGACACTTTCAACCAAAAACCTTTTCTGGGTTATGCTACCAAACAAAAACTTGCTTTAGAAATTAACACCAAAGAGTCTAGAATCCACATTTGGTTTCAGAATCGAAGGGCTATATACCCATTAGAGAAAAGAACAGAACCTGGAGAGGCCTTAGAATTGGCACCAAGACCATGGGCAAGAGAAGACCATTGCCACCAAGAGAAGATTCAAGCTAGAGAAACCAGATGGTGCTGTACTTCCTATAGCTCTTCCCAGTTGTGCATCTTATCAAGGCATTTAAGAACAGCCTTTACCCTGGGATTGACTCCAGAGAACAACTTGCTAAAGAAATTGAAGTTCCAGAGTGGAGAGTTCAAATTTGGTTTCAAAACTGAAGATCTAGATTACATGTCCAGAGAATAAGGGGACCTGGTGAGGTCTTCGTAGAACAAACACAAGACCAGGGTCAAAATCTCTGAGATGAGAGTGTTCAAATCATAGAAGCTATACAAAATGGAACCAACCTCACTAGTATTTCTCTGAAACCAGAATGGGGAACCCCCCAAAAAAGTTCAGTGTATCTGATATCATTATCCTGGGCCCCAGATCTTTCTTTCTCACTCTTCGTGGGAATGCACCCTTCCTTTGGAACTCTTAAGTTAAGCTTCTGGAAATGGTATAGGATTTCAGAAGGAAGAGACAAGTCTAAGAGGTATTCTACAGCCCTACTACCCAGCCTGGCTCTAGATTTCAGCAGAGCTTGTGGTCAGTGGAAATAAAACGAATACATATAATTTTTAAATCATCATTATAATTGATTCAGGCAAAAATCACCATTATATGTGAATATTTTATGAAAGATATATTGTTTTTATAAGAATCTCTCCCATATATTATTATTATTATTTTTTCAAGGTTAATAAACAGCTTTATATTTTTTAATCAAAAAGGAAAATTGCTAAATTTTCAGTGGAGAGACTTGGCAGGTTCAATTTAACCAGGTGGTTGAAATTCACTTCACTAGTAATAAGTCACACTGACATGAGGTGCCTTCTGATATAATGCACCAAGAAGGAGACAATATCCCTTCTGTGTTATTGCTCAAAGCACATAAGCAATTTAATCATAAGGAAACACTAGACAAACAAAATTGAGTGACTGTCTACAAAGTAGCAGACCTGTACTCTTCAACAATGGATTGAATAATTTCAATAACAATGGAGAGAAAGTACATTAACACAGTCAGGGTTCTGCAGGCAAACAGAATCAACAGGAAATATCTGTCAATAGTATGAGATTTATTTATAAGTCTCCCACGTGATGGTGGGGATACACAAGTCCGGGTTCTGCAGGCAGGCTGCAAACCAGGGGCTCCAGTGAAAGTCCATTGAAGGTCCTTGATGAGTTTCTGGGAAACGCTGGCTGTCCAAAGAGGAGCTGGGAAATTCTCTGAATGCTGAAATCACTTCCCCTTATAAGGCATTCAACTGATTGGATAAAGCGTCACTCATTGTTGACAGCAATCTTCCTGGCTGATGTAGATGTAATCAGCCCTCTATGCAGTAAACTCACTGGTAACTAAAGTCCATTAAAATGTCCTTGTATTACAGTTAGCTCAGTGCTTGCTTGACCAAACAACTGGGCACAATTACCTGACCAAGTTGACACATTAGCCTAACCATCAAACACAGGTAATATTTAGAAAGTAAATCTCCCAAAGAGTTATCTTTTATGTGTAGCATGTGCTACCAAAAAGACAAATTCATAGGCAAAGATGCTCAAGAAACTGGAAACAGTGGTTATCTCTTAGGAAGAGAGGTATGGAACTGGATTGGGAGACAACTGTTTTTCACTTTAATTTTTTCACCTCAGCCTTTTATTTAACCATTTTCAGTTGTACAATTCGGTGACATTACTTACATTCACAGTGTTGTGCTACCATCACAAACATCTATTACCCAACCTTTTTTACCACCTCAAACAGAAGCTCTGTGCCCATTAAGCAATAACCCCACCCCCAACCTGTGGTAGCCTGTAATTTGCTATCTGTCTCTATGAAGTTTGCTTGTTCTAGTTGTTTCATATAAGTGGGATCACATAATATTTGATTTTTGTGTCTGACTTGTTTCATTTGACATGGAGTCTTCAAGGTTCAGCCATGTTGTGTGTGTGTCAGGGCTTCATTTATTTTTGCTTCTGAGTGGTATTCCATTGTGTGTACATCCCACATTTTGTTTATCTTTTTCTCTTGTTGATGGACACTTGAGTTACTTCCACTTTTGGCTATTGGGAATAGTACTACTATAAATATTGGTGTACACGTTTTTAAAAAAGATCTTTTAGATAGGCCTTTCTGTTCCCCCATTTTATTCACTCAGTATGTTAGCATTTGTTTGGGTTTTTTTGGCTCTATGCTAGGCACTTTCAGGAGACTATACAGATCTTTTTTCTCTCTCACACAGATCTTCCTCTGTGTAGTCTGATAGAGAAGATAAGATCTGCATATAAGTAATTAAATTGTAGTAATACAAAGCAGAAAGTGATTAGTGCTGTTACTTTGGCTTATCTCTTCTTCTGTCTCTTGACATTTTAGCTCTTGTTAACATCCATGTTAGATGTTGTAAAACTTAGCTAAGTAGTTTTGCTTTTTAGCAACACTAAACTTGTAGATTGGATTTTCCTGTGGAGTTTATATTTGCTGGAATATTCCTTTACTATGAACTTAGAGTTGCCTTATTTTGTACTAACAGATTTAATCCTTTTCTGATTTTTACAAGGGTTTGAAATAATTTTGCTTGATTTTCACTGGAAAGTTACATATAAATGAAAGATTTCTTAAATTGGGGATTCTTTAGAGGAAACTGAGGCAAGCCACCAACTAGGAGGTCAGCTGGTACAAGAATCTCAGTCTAGAGCCCAGACTTCTGTTCTATTATTCAAGCTATTCACTTATTCTTGATTTTTTGTTGCCATTAAATACTTGAGAATGTTTGATTTCAAGGTCCAGGGGATCTCTTTTCATCTGTGACTTCAGGGATACTGAGCTTGAGCTTTGTTTTCTTTAAGGATCTGGTGCCCTTTCAGTCTCATTATTCCAGACTTAATAGCTAAAGTCTCACTATTCTTCTAGGAAAGGTGGCATGGCATGGACTTTGTTCCACCTTGGAGCAGATTTTTATTTTCAGCATACTTCGTGGGCAGAAAAAGTTTTACACCTTTACAGGCAGGAAGCCATCCTTTTGCAGGAGAAGGGAAGATGGGGTAGGATCCCAGAATCTTTTGTATTTTAGTTTTTCTTCATTGGGTCTGGGAGCAGCTTTGCTGCTGGCTGCACAGCTTCCTACTTGGGAGCCTTTGCTTTCTTTGGTATTTGGGTCCATGAGGGGATGGTGCTGTTCTTTTATTCCACCCTTTCTTGTATTCCTGCAGAAGTATTTGTAGCTATATGAAGGGTCTGCATATAGTTTACTACTTGGGTAATGGTTTTGAAGCCCTGAGAGCCTTTAAACACCTTTTTTTATTCTTAAAGTCTTGACAGGGTCTTAGGGTAGAGAAAAAACCCAATGCTTGGCCCTTTTTATTTCCTTCCCCATCCTTGCTGCATCTGAGCAATAGCTAGTCTTTGTGAAAATACTGTTACTTGGCTACTGTAACTGAGTAGAAGAGCAGTCTCCAGACAATTTTTTTTGCCTTACATGACCGTCTTGAAAATTGTACTTTAATTTGGTATGTGCAAGTTCCTGTGGAATATAATCAAATGCTGTGCACTGGAGATAACGGGAGAGTCCCTTCAAGGACATGAGGCTGCCTAAATTTGCTTTGCTGCTTTCCCTCTTTCAATACTGTGAAACTGCTGCACTGGCAATTTGCCAGAAGACATTTGGGACCATTTCTTGGAATTGCCACTTCCTCTCCTATTCTGCTGTTCACCATGGCTCGTCTAGGTCTTGACCATTGGGTGCCTGTGGACTGGGGCTGGGCAGGCAGAGGGGATCCGCCTATTCCTACTGTTCCCGGCATGGCCAGGTTGGTTTTCTCTGTTAGATTCTCAGATTCCACATCCAGTTTTCTACTGGTTGAATTTAAGTAATATATGGAAATCTGTTTTACCATTGTTACTAAATGTTTCAAGTTATCTTTTCTTTATAGAAGTTCTGGGAGTAATGAATTACCTCCAACTGCATATACTGACACCAACCTGAACTTACTTATTTTTATGAAACTGTTTTGACATTAATCAAGCTCCACAGTGTGACTTTCCGACTTTTAAAAATTTGACCCTCTTTTTCTTTTATTGCTGTTGATTTAAGTAGGGCCAAATGTGTGAAATATTTATAATAGCATTTCTCAAAGTGTGGTCCACAGACCTCTTTGCTACTTATTGAAAATGCACATTTGTAGGAATCATACCAGACCTACTGAATCAGAATATCTGGTTGTGGGTTTGGCACTCTACATGTTTCAAAGCTCCCAGACGATTTTCTTTAGGCACACTAAAACTTGACAACCACTGATGGGCGATTGCCTTTTGCAGTAAAAGCCAAGAAGTTGCAGTGTTTGGCCCACCAGGGATGAGCTTAGGCCTCTGGTATTTCTGGGATCAAAACTTCAGCTCAACCATTTCTAGTTACCTGATGTCAGGCAAGTTACTTCCTTTAAACCTCGTGTTCCTTGTTATAGAATGGGGATAATGATCCTCACCAGATAGGATTGCTGTGGATATTAAGCCTACTTGATAGGGTTTTTATCAATAGCTCTTATTATTATGCCACAAATTCCAGTGCTTTTCACACGTGTGATTGGATTCTTAAACATTGGATCAGCAGGATCAAAGAGGGTTGTCAGAAAAATGAGGAAATTTGAGGGTCGTGTAAAAGTAACAAAACATTTAAGGGAACTAGTATCTTGAATAACCATTCCCTTCCAATCTTATAAATTGCTAAAATTAGATTTCAATTTTTATTTTAGAAATATGATTTCAAATTTTGTTTTACCATTCCTTCTTTACTTCGCAGAAATATGTATGAAATGCATTGCGTTGTGAATTTGGTCCTTACCCAGACTTTCACTCTGTTTTAGACTTTGGTTACCTTTAGTCAGCATTTTGAGCAGTAAAGCTACAAGTAGTAGAGCTAGTAGAGAAATTTGCTTCCTTTTCTTTGTAATATCTCTTGGGGAGGTGTTTGGGTGTTATGGCCCTTTAGCTATTGTGGTACAAGATATCTTCCATTTGGCCAAGGTGGTTACAATTTAAAGCCCTGTCCATCTGCATCTTCCGGTCGTTTTCCCTGTGTCCCCCCCCCCCCCCCCCCCAGCTTTCTAGTTTGCAGACCTTCTTTTAAATAAATAAAACCCTGTGGGTTTTGTCTCCTGGCTGTCAAGGGAATTGAAAGGTCCTTGATTGTAAATATGCCTAAGGCATGTGGTAATGTTCTTATTTTAAGTCTGTAATTCAAATGGAAATAGCAGCCTTTGTTTATTAAAATGGCATGTGTGGCAGGACAACTGGGACTGATCCATTATTTACTGTTTGAAATCTTATCCATTTTAATCTCATCATATCTGTTCATATTTTAATTCAGTCAGTTTTAAGATCTTCTAGAGTATAATTCTACTTGGCTATACTAATTAATATATTATAGTTTGAGTCTCTTTTAAAAAAACAAGAATCAAATTAGTTTTGACCCTGCTTATTTATGGGCACATTTGTAGTTAAATATTCCTTTCTGCCTAGATACATCTATGGAAAAAAACACCACTTTTTTTTTGGTGGTGGCAGGGGTAAGAATGGAATTTAATGTATTTCTTATAAGGAAAAAAATGGCCAGTAATTCTGTTGCTGAGAGGTATAAAAATATGAGACATGGTGAGGAGTGGGAAAAGGTGACCAAACAAAATTTGGGGATTTTCCCTAAATATTTTTTTATTAAAAAAATTTTTTTTCCAGGCTTATAATATAACAAACATCTGGATTCA
>JAKSZT010053770.1:481346-493887 GCA_026826555.1 Tolypeutes matacus | reverse complement strand
TTTTTTTTTTTTTAATAGATACAGTTGAAAGTCCTTTGCACTTGTCCTGGACTTCATTTCTTTTTCCCTCTCCTTTTCTTTTCTTCCTCTACCCACACAACATCAGCAAACATTATCTTGTCTTTCTGTACATTTTTATACTTATAGCTCTATAAATAATATATTGTTTGGGTCTGTATTTAAATAGGGTTTTACTGTCTCCTTCTACAACTTGCTTCTTTTTCTCAATATTGTTTTTGAAATTTGTTCATGTTGTTATGTTGCTCTAATTCAGCTTAACTATGGGGAAATATTGTGTTGCATGGCTGTACCATAAACAATGTGAACATGAACGTTCTTACCTTGTCTTGCACATGTGAGGATCTTCTAGGGTGTATGTTTAACTCTAAGTAGAATTTCTTAGTGATAGGAATGCATATTTTCAACTTCATCATTTTGCCCATTTTTCTGTAGGATTGTTTCTCTGCTTTTTTGTTGTTGATTTTTTCTGTACTGATTTGCAGGAATTCTTTTCTTCCCTTCTTTAGTGACTAAATTGAATTAATCAGAAGAGAACTTCCACCAACTCTCACCACCACTTCTGCCCACCTAAAAGTACCTGTATCCACATACCTGTGGATGAGCTATAAGTTACCCTTGTTTAAAGCCCCTCCCTCCCTGCTTGTTGAGGGCCATTGCTTTAGCAGTTCTTGCCTCTTTCTCTCCTGTTATCACCTATTTGCTCACCTATTTGGATTGTTGCCTGTTACTTCTGCCATCTGAAATAAAAAGCAAAAACATCTTCTCTTCAGCCTGCTTTCCCTGCAAGCTACGACATCGTCTCTTTGCTCTACTTTGCAGCACAACTTTTAAAAGCATCTGTGTATATATGCTTTATCTTGACTATTCTGAGTTCCAGTCAAGCTTTTTTTTTTTTTTCCTTCCCAGTCAGGCTTTTGCCTCTATTGTGCCACCAAAACTATTCTTGTCAATTTACTAGTGACCTACAATTTGCTAAATCCAAAGTGCAAATTTTAGTCCTCATCTCACCTGCCTTACTTTGCGGTATTTGTCACAGTTGACCATTCTCTTGGCTTCTAGGACATGGCACTCTGCTTTCCTCCTTGCCCACTTGCCATTGGCCCCTTCTCGTCCCTTTGCAGATTCTATTTCTTCTTCCTTTCCTTTTGATGTTACAGTGCCTCAGTCCTTGGTCCTTTTTAGTCTCTTGGCTTTAAATACCACCTATATGTAAGAACTGCCAAATGTATATCTCCAGTTCAGATTTTTCTTCCAGACTCCACACTTGTATATCCAGTTGCCTACTTACCAACTCCACTTGGCTACCCAGCAGACAGCTTAAACTCAGCATGTCCACAACTGAATTCTGGTTCTTAACTCCCTCCCTCCAGTTTTTCCCCTTATGGTCTTCCCCATATTATTTGATGACCATTTTCCATCTTTCCAGTTGCTCAGATAAAACATATTAGAATCATGTTTCACTCCTCCCTTTCTTTTCACATCTCATAGTCCATCTCTCTACTTTCAGAATAGTTCGAGATTCTGACACTTCTTACCGTTACCACCTTAATGTAATCCAGTATCATCTCTTGCCCAAATTACTATAATAACCATCTCTGTCTGTTCTCAACATAGCAGCCAACATAAAATTCTTTTCCATGTCAGGCAGCACTGTCTTCATCTCCCACCGCTCTCCCCTCACTCACTCTGCTCTAGCCCCATGGTGTCTTTGGTTCCCTTGAACCCACCAGGCATGCTCCTAATATAAGACCTCTGCATTGGCTGTTCTATCTGCCTTCCTTTAGATGGCTGTGCCCCATATGTCCTTTGTTTGAGTCTTTGCTAAAATGCAATCTTCTCAATAAGGCCATCACCTTAAAAAGGGTGGCCCTGCACCACACCCCAGCCCTCTCTCATCCTGTTCTACTTTTTCTTTATCCATTTCACTTATCACCTACTAACAGTCTGTGCTTTGACTTTTCACTTTGTTCATGATGTCTTTTCAGTGCAGAACTTTTAAGGTTTAATGGTTCCATAACCATTATTTTTCATAGTTTATGTTTATTTGGCCTTTTTAAAGAAATCCTGCACTATCCCCAGGTCATTACATTTCTTTGGCTAAAGCTTTTAAGGAAAGACTAGAAAAAATTGCTTCTGAACAGAGGTTGAGAATAAGGACTTGATTGGTCTTCCATTCCCTCCAAATGAGCATTGACCAAAGTTCCTGTTGTGAGGTGCGACATGTGACCAGCCAAAAATAACTTACAGGAAAAATGCCAGGGGTTCTTCAGATGCTGAGATATATGTGGGTGGTAGACCTCCCTCCCAAGCTGGTGAGAGGTACAGATGACGGAAGTTCTCTCTCCCATCTTTAATATGACTCATTGCATGGCCTAAAACAATGTCATTTCACAGGATGAACAGTGATTACAGCACATATTGGCTTGTGTATTATCCGCCCACCAAATAAAGCAAGGGTTTTTTTCTGTTTTTATTTTTTTAAAAATATTTCCATGTAAATTAGAATCTAAACTAGACAGTCCTTTTTAGCAGGCAAAATTTTCAGCTAAAGTCCTGTTTTCTCAGAATACTTTCCATACCACAATTGCCTCTTAGAGATTTCAGAGGCTTTTATGTACCTGGTAATTTGGAGGAATTGCTTTTATTTTGTAGTTTCTTAGGGGTTTCTAATATTTCTCTTGTAAGATGTTTGCAGATGTCAATAGCTACTGGCTCTGTAGGGTTAGAGTGAAAAGATCATTCTGTTTTCACTTGTAATATCTTGTTTCCTGCTTTTACTATTAGTTCTTTCCTAGCTTCATGAGAGACATGTAATCAGACTCTGGAGTGCCCTGTTTTTGATTGGGTTGTTTGTTGGTATAGTATTTATTTTCTTTCATTCTTTGGAGGGTATTTTGGCTTGGCCCAGTTCTGTGGGAGTGTTTTAAAAACAGGGTTCTTGTTTAGACAGCCATTTTCACACATTTAGTTGTCCCTCATCCCTTGATCTTCATTTGAGTGCTCGTTGGAACTGTTTTCCTTACCTTTTCATTCATTGATTTGGACTTCAAGTCAACTGACATTTCCTTGAACCTCTGTGGTCCTTCAGAATAAGGGGACGGTAAGGTTCAGGAATTCAGGTTCTGTGGAAAATTATAAAACTATGTAAGGCAAATGTCAATATTTTGTTCAATTCATTTTAAAAAATGTTCACTTAGGCTGTGTAACCACACAGCTACTGTCTGTAAATGGATTGTCCTCTGTTGCTTGGTGAATATGAACACATTGGCTCTTCTTTATTCCTGAGGGCTGATTCTGATAACCATTGATTTGATCTTTATTAAAAATCCTGTTCATTACTGACACCTAGCAACTTCTATCTACCAAGCATTCTTCCTGTATCACCGAGTGTCCTTATAAGCTCTATTTTAGGGCATATAGGTTATACTCAATAAGTCTCTAACTCGTGGCCCGCAATTTTCACTTAGCTTTCAGGATGTTTATAACAGATCCATAACCCTGTCCCTTATGTTACCTAGCACTCTTCCTTGCCCTGACAACACTCATGCATCCCATTTTCCTTGTTATTTCCTATAATAAGAAAACCTCAATGCTATTTTGTTCCTTTAAAGAGTCTCATGTTTAGGACCATACCTTGCTTATTCAAAAACGGACATTATATATAGGCCAGTGTTCATGCCATAGCCTCTCCCAGGACCTTGAGGAGAACTTGGCCATACCAGTTGTTCTCCTTGAGAGTATGTTGATTCCTACGCATCATTTGGGAGAAGGAATAGAGACTTGCCTTCTTTTCCATAGATGCCTTCACTTCCTCGAAGAAGAGCATTAGAATGAGGCTTTTGTCTTTTTTGTTCTGTTTTGTTTTGTTTTTACCAGATAGAAGAATGATAATTTACCAGATATGAAGTTGGGTAATGAATATGAAGCCAAAATTTTTCTTGAAACTGAAAGAAATTATCTGTATTCTCATAAGAGATTTTCTTGGTGATGTTTGAAATGTTTAAGTGTTGTTTTCTGGACACCAATGCTTAGCTAGTGCCTGGGGTGAAACATCTATTTCATCCCTTGATCTCAGAATTGTGATTAGGCTAGATTAAAATGGGGTATTAAAATGATATAAGTTCTTTATTTGGGAGTAGTTGATGATGAAAAAGTAATATCTTTTTGAGTATTGAATGGATTATCCAGAAATATCTTGCTTGTCAGATAGGTAATATGTGGCAAACATGAGGTTAGGTGGGCTAACCATACAGGATGGGAAAGGAATGGCATGCCCCTAGATTTGCAATTAGTCCTTACTTTTCTTCCCCCCAGATGTAATCTGGGTCCTGGAGTTTCCCAAATCTATAAATCCAGTCTTATAATCCTAGCATATTTGATTTTTATATATGATTTACACATTTCTTTTATAATTATATACATCCTGGCATCACTTATAGTGTATATACCATAGGGAAGTGTACTGTGTTTGGCTCTGGATCCGGGATCATAGAAACACAGCAAACAGGGTCTTTTCTCATGTAATTTACAGATTACAGGGAGAGAGACATTAAAGTGATCACACCAACTGGTCTAGTCAAGTTCTTCTTATTTCCTGTCTACATCTTCCATCCTTCCATATCCCCCACCAAAAAGCAAACTTCTCTTGACTTCTCATACCTGTCATTATGATGCAGAATCTTAGATTCCTCCTGTTTATCCCCTCTATCCACTCCATTGTCAGTTCCTATAAATTCTTTTCTTTTCTTTTCTTCTTTTTTTTTTTTTTACCGGAAGGTACCGGGGATTGAACCCCGGTCTCTCCATATGGTAGACAGACGCCGAACCTCTTGAGCCACATCCGTTTCCCAAATTCTTTTCTTAAAATGGTTCTCATAGCTCTTAAGTTTCTATCCATTCCCATTCCTATCACCTTTACCTAGACCTCATCTAGACATCCCCTAGAGCAGTAACCTCTTAGGAAGAACCAAGGGCTGGTGAGATGGTTAAGGAAGTATGTGTGTATGTGTTGGCATACTATTTATCCTGCTGCACTTCTTTTGCTTGTTCTGTTTTTCTCAACTCTAATATTCTTTCTAGTTCTTTCCTATCCTGCAAATTCATGTTAAATCCTACCTTGTCAATGAAACATTCCCTGATTACTTCTTTCTTTCCACTTCCTTGAACTCTTCCAACACTTATTCCCCAGTCTATATCATATATTAGCACTTAATCAAAACTGCTTTTGTTTTCATATCTGTAGGGTTTGTTTTATTACTATTTTAGATTGCAAGATTACAGAGTGCTTTGTATGGGGCTAATGATTAGTAGGTGCTTAGTAAATGCTTACAAAATAGTAAGATTAGATTTATAGAGTATCTATAAATATTTGAAGGGCTTTAATACTTGCTGAGCTACTTCTTTACCACAGTTGACTTGGCCATTTCCCTGTTAATGAACATTTAGATTATTTCCAATTTGGGTAATTATAAACATTCCTTTGTTTATTTTTGAGCCTTTTCTGTGAAAAAAAAAAAAAAATCTTATTTTTTGCATTTCAACCAAATATTTATTAATCATTTACTTACTATGTGTCTAGCACTTACTTGGTATTTCTGATTCTGGGAGCTAGAGAGCCGATTTCAGATACATTCCAGTAACTTATGCCATTGGCAGTATTCATGTTTTTGTTGTTGTTGTTGTGTTTTGTTTTTTTTTCCCCCATCCCTGATGTATTTTATTTTGCTTTTAGGATAAGAACAAGAAACTACGTCCCCTGTATGACATTCCCTACATGTTTGAGGCCCGGGAGTTTCTTCGGAAGAAGCTTATTGGGAAGAAGGTAAGTGATGACAGGAACATCCTTGCTTGATCTTCCTTTGGAGGGGATTATTTTTAAGCAAGACCCTTTACTTGAGATGGAATACCAGGGTCCAGCAGATGACCATCGTCCAGAGTCTGGCAGGATTACTTTGATATGAAGAGTGGCATGCCTGTATATCAGGAAATGGTGTCCCTTGGGAGAGGTTTAAAATTGGGGCCCTGACCACAGTGTGATTACCAAAGCTCTCACAGCATGTTCTTTCCAGAGTTCAGGCTCAATTCCAGTTTTAATAATTGCACATTGCTCTGAGCTCCAGTCACTTGGCTCTCTTATTCTCTTCAGCCACTTCCATTAAAAGTCTGATGCTAGTGAGGGAAGGTTTGCTGCTTTTTTCGGTGTCCCTTACTTCAGAGGGATAGCTTGGCTATGGGGGGGGGGGAGGGTAAAGGGGCCCGTCTAGAATTGGGAGCATGCTTACTGAAATACAGGCTATGGTGTAAGTGCTACCTCTACTTTTCTGGCTTGTAAAATTCAGTACAGCCTCTACTGGAGGTGCCCTGGGGGCTTTCTTATGGGGAAGGGGTCATAGCTTTCCAGTAGTTTCTTTGGGATTTTTGTGTAGCACACTGACTTTCTTGTCTAGCATGACAGTTTAGAGGCCCCAGAGTACACTACTCTGAGTTCTTAGTTTTAGCATAATATTCTGCTATTCTGTACCCACCTGCAGAATTTGCCACTCTGGGAGAATGGTAGTAAGCCTTTGGGCAGCCTCTTACCCACCCCCACCTCCCTGCCCCCTTCCAGTGGTGTGGGCAGTTCTTTGTGTCCCAGATGAACAAAGGAAATGAATGGGCTATTTCCTTTGATAGTAATTGAAGGAAATCTGCTCAAGGAGTGACTGTGTTTCATCTTTTTCTTACTTTGCTTCAGTGGGGATTTTAGGAAAAACATGTTTTGGGTCAATTTTTATTTATCTTTGAAAAGTAAGGCCATGCTGCTATATGTTTGGCCTTAACACAGTTAAGCCACGTTAGTTCTCTTAACCTAAGTGAAGATTTTTAAACTATTGGTGATATGACAAGTTTGATAGGGCTCTTACTTTTGAACTAATGGGAAAATATATCATAAATATAACCAGTTTTATTATACACCATAATCACTAGAATGATAAATTGTAGCAAGGAATTTTGAGGTTGGGCAAAAGATCAAATTGCTAATTTTGAGTTAGAGAAACCAAACTGGATTCCCTGAAATGAGTATTATAACTCCTCAGGTTCCTTTAGAGATAGGCTCATTTGTCATTGTATAAAACTTGACAGAATGCTGTATTCATTCATGAAGTGTAGTGTGAATGATGGCTTTAAGCCTCTTTCAATTTCTACATTTTCTGTTATCTGATCTAATGTCCAACATCTCTATTTCACCAAGTTGATCTCATTTGCTGGCTCATAAACAATAGCATATAAAGAAACAGGGAATTCCCTCCCAAATGTAGATTTCTTTTGAAATCCATCCAAAATCACAGTGGAAGAAGGGACATTGCGTATTTTGTTTGTAAGCACCGGTTTATGTGGTATGTGTTATGGCATCCACCTGGTTTCTTTGAATATTGCCCTACCCTGGCTGTGTTTTATCCCTGGGAACATAGATCACAGCTTACTGCTGCAGCTGTTGAATAGTTCCGGAAGGTTAGCCCAAGGCTCTGCTCTCAAGGACTATGTGCCAGGCCTTTGCAAAGTCCTCTATCTTAGGATAAAAGGACTAACCTCAAGTGTCAGATACAGTGGCAATTCTTAAGCAATTAGGTGCCTTCTTAGTGGTCGAAGCCTTGTTTACTGAGTTCCTCTGTATCAGATTGGATTCTATTTGTGCTGAGCCCAAGTGTTGTCCCCCATGGTGACACTGTGTAAATGATGAACATTGTATCCCTGAATAGGGAGTAGGATGTGGCTCAGCTCTGCTGCCTGGCAAGTTCCTGAAG
The DNA here is from genome assembly GCA_026826555.1 of Tolypeutes matacus. Taxonomy (NCBI): domain Eukaryota; kingdom Metazoa; phylum Chordata; class Mammalia; order Cingulata; family Chlamyphoridae; genus Tolypeutes; species Tolypeutes matacus. The sequence goes on along the minus strand of JAKSZT010053770.1, from coordinate 486,082 downwards.
CAAACTGCTTTTCCTGACTCACCACCTGAAACCACTTGCCTGTCTTCTGGGCCCATCAGTTGTGACAGTGAACACCCATGTGCTCTCGCTTCTGGGAGCAGGCAGGGCAGTTGCTGCCTCAGGGGGGTGGCTAGCACATCATTGCACATTTCTGCCAATTCCCTTCAGACCTCTGCAGCTGTTCAGCACAGCACATGGTGATTAAGAGGCACTGAGAGGGCATGTGTGCCTGTGTGCACGAAAGCTGATCAGGGCAGCCTGTCACAGCTTAAGGAAGATAATGGAGGTAAAGCCTTTCCTTCACCCATGCTATGCTTTGACCAACCCAGAGAGTTGACAATTTTGAGGGATTTCTAGAAGGAGAGAAATAAGATTGAAGGTAAATTATAATGGTGTTTTGTTGGATTTGGCAGCCTCCATACCAGTTGTACAAATTCTCTTTGATTCACTATCAAGATTTAATTCTGGCTAAATGCCTTTGTTAAAGTAGCCATTCACCTCTCTGGCCCTTGATTTTATTTATTTTTATTTATTTTCTGACCCTTAGTGTTATCATTTGTGAGCTTGGAATATTTTTTACCTTACTTCTCTCAAGAGCTTGTTTTGAGCATCCAGGATGACTGTAGTCATTCATGTTTTTCCAGATGCTATTAAGGTACTTGGTTTTTGTTTTGTTTAATAGTATTGTTTTTGTGTAGAATCTAGCATAGCCCTGTTTTTTTCTGTTATGATTCATTACTAGCTCTAGAGTCTAGAAAAGTGAATCCATGTATAACTAATCTGACTGGCATGGTAACTGGGGTAATTTTCCATTACCTTCATTCTTAATTTACTGCTCTTTCAACCCATTGCGTAGATTTGGGAGGGGATTGGTTAGAAGTGGATCTGGGCTTCAATTTCCACAAAATGAGTCTGTGCTCATGCTACAGTATGTGAGTGTATGCATGCATGTGCACATGTATATTCTGAAAGTGTTTCAGAAAATACATGCACAGCCATACTGCCTGGTAGAATACCCCATCCCATTTACCATCTGCCATCTATTCTTTCACTAAAATCTTGGTAAAGAACTTTGTTGCTGATTGCTCCTGGGGTTCTTCATGGCCCCAGCATAGTAGAGAAATGGAATCCATGGTAACTTCAACACATCTTTCAGTTTTCCAGAATGATATCATAGATGTATGAATGGGACAGTGGAATTGATCCTGCCCCACAAGAACCAAGGCTACAGTTTTCTTCTAATAGAAGAAGTAATTTATTTGTATATATATTTTTCTTACTACTTAGAGAAGGTCAACCCGTAGAAGCAAGAGTTTGTGCACCTAAGTCGTTTTGCACTCAGTGGAATATGGTAATAAAAAACTGGGATTTTTATTGGGATTTTCTGCAGTTATGTCATATAATATCTAAAGTAGGATTTTACTCTGTGTGTGTGTGTGTGTGTGTGTTTTAGGAGGTGCCGGGGATTGAACCAGGGACCTCCTCGTACATGGGATGCAGGCACTCAACCAAATAAGCCACTCCCACTCCCTGGGTATATTTATCCATGTAATATAGCATTTGCAAATGGCATATGAATCACTCCTGTAACTCTTAATTTCTATCACCATGGGAACCATTATTTTCAAAATTAGAAATTGTTTGGACAACTGAAGGGTCAAAAGTGGTAGAAAAGATGCAATTGCAAAAAGCCAGACTGCATTGAAGCTTCTTCCCCTGGGGTTAGATTCTCAGGTCAGGTTGTCCTGTCTCCACAGGGACCTCTGACCAAAATAGATGCCTGTTCCTTAAATGTTTTTTTCCACCATTTCTGCTAAATAAGCAAACTTTGGGTATGTGGCTCATTTGTAAGGCAGCAGCTGCTTCGCCTGGTTTTCATGCCTTTCAAATGTGTTTTGTGATCCAGGCTGGCTCTTTTTTAGGCACTTAAAATTGGAGTAAATGCAGGCATTTAGGAAGTTATGTGGCTATAAATCATTTAGTGAGTTATTTCAGATCTATATTGCTCTTTTCAAAACCTCTCTCTCCTGAGGTATGTACTTTTAGGGTGTGGAGCACTTTGGAGCAGATGGGGATGACCTCCATGTACACCAGACTTAGGAATCCAGAATATCTAAGACTGAACTCATGATATTCCATCAGAAAACTTCATCTCCAGTGTCTGGGAGTCACAGCACTCTCCATGCCATCTGAGACATCTTTGACAATGTCCTCTTCCCTTTTAACCCTTCTTATTCCAGTCTTTTCCAAATCCTGCTGAATATATCTTTCAAATATTTATTCTGTCTGCGGCACTGCTGCCACCTTATTTTATCTCCTCTCACCTCACCTCCTTCTGTGGCCTTCTTACTGGCTTTCCCAAGTCATTCTTTACCATGATGATGCTTTCTCCATACTTTAGCCAAAGGGAGTTTCACAAATGCAAACCACACCTTAGGCCATCTCCTTTGCCTAAGCCTATTGGCTTCTCTGTGGCCTTCAACGCCCAGCACAGCCTGGTTCCAGCTGCTTCTCAGATATAACACTCCACTCCATCCCTCATCCTGCCAGCCACTTTTCTGGCCTTCATTAATTGTCTGGAATGCATTATACTCCCTCTCACCTCTGGACTTTTGCACTTGCAATTTCTTCAGCTTGGAATGCCTTTTGTCATCCTTATTTCCCTTTCCCCGCAAGCCTTCTACTTACCATTCTGATCCAAGTTAAATGCAACTCCCTTGAGGAACACATATGATCACAATATGTGATGATATATTTGAGAGATTTTATATTTAAAAACTAATTCTCTTACTAGATTTATTCCATTAGGCTGCTTAGGGGTCCACATCTGTTTTTCTCACCACTTCAGAGCTCAATATAGTTTACGGCGCCCCATAGGTACTCAGTAGATTTTTACTGAATTAATCAACTTTAGGTGAATAAAATGACATTGGGCTAAAAGATGTGGAAAAGTTTGTGCACTCATATGAGAACAAGGAAGTGGGAGTAGGACCCAACAGATTTACTCAGGGTTAGCCATAGCTGCCTGAAGCAGGTGAAAGAACCTCCTCATTTGAGGACGTGCAAGTCAGTCTGGAAATGCTGGATATTATATGTGACAATATTGTCTCTGTTGTGTGTTAATGTGCTTTTATGAGCCAGGTTGTCAACCCAATTACTGTGTATAGCCTTGTTTTTATGGGATAAAATAAAGTGTCTATGTGGACTTTGGGAGATGTGGCTCATTTTTAATTTAGTGACTGCCTTTGTATGATTTTCATGCCATTCGAATTTGTTCTGTCAACTAGACAGACAACTTTTATTTTATATTAAACTTTATATAATGCCTCTTCTCTCTCAAAGGGTTAGAGCTGTCATTTATTAAGTTTTCTCTATGTGGTAGGCATTGAACTCCATGAACTTTGTTTTCACTTCAATTTTCATCTCCACCCTGCAAGATGTATGTGTTATTCATATTTTATAGGTAAAGAAACTGAAGTGCACACAGATGCCGTGCTCTTCCCTGTTGTGTATACTGGATTATATGCAGATGGCCAGGTTCATGGTACCTTTTGGGGAAATGTCAGTTACTGTGTATAACATGTACCTAAAGTGATCCTAGAAGTTGATTCTCTTCAGCTGCCCTATCCTGGTTTGCAGATACCGGGAGGTGGTAATAGCACCATGTATCAGGCTTGTGGTGCTTTCAGCCCTCTAGACATTATCTCATTAGTCTTTAAGATCTCCCTGTGAAGTGATGTTTCATGAAATTATTCTTCAGAGAAGCCAGTGTCAGATTACATGTCCTGTTCATGTACACAGACATGAGGTCATAGGTTACATTGGGAAGCCAATGTTGAGGCTTAATTTTCCTCTCTTCAATCACTTGGTATAGGTGAGATTGTTCAGGGATGTGGGAAAGGGAGGGATAGGTGTTCTCTTTTTATCTTATTGACCCAGAGCCAGGGAGAGGTTAAGGAGCACCCTAGGTAAGTCCTTGTTCTGCTGTGCAAGGACAAATATCTGAAGGTGTCAGGAGTAACATTCCATAGCCAGAGAGGTTTTTTTTTTTAATTTAAAACATTAAAAAAAAAAAAATCGGTGATACAAGATACTCAGATAACACAAGATAAAAGCCACAATAACAATAAATCTGCTTTGGTCAGTGGTTACACCCCTGCCCTTCCCCCCCCATTTTTGTCCCGTCTTCAATCTTGAGGGATTTGGCACTTTTTCACTCAGCCAGTGAGAGCTCTTCAAGGGCATAGTGCTTTCTTGAGGAGGAATGTTAGTTTAGAATCAACTCAAAATGGATCAAAGATCTTAATATAAAACCTAGGACCATAAAACTACTAGAAGAAAATCTAGGGAAACATCTTCAACACCTTGTAGTAGGTGGTGGTTTCTTGGACCTCACGCCCAAAGCACATGCACCAAGAGAAAAAATAGATAAATGGGACCTCCTCAAAATTAAACACTTTTGCACCTCACAGGACTTTGTCAGCAGGGTGAAAAGGCAGCCAACTCAATGGGAAAAAATATTTGGAAATCACATATCTGATAAGGGTTTAATATCCAGGATATATAAAGAGATGTTACAACTCAACAATAAAAAGACAAACAACCCAATTAAAAAATGGGCCAAAGACTTGAATAGACATTTCTCCGAAGAAGAAATACAAATGGCAAAAAAAACACATGAAGAAATGCTCAACATCACTCATGATTAGGGAAATGCAAATTAAAACTACAATGAG
>JAKSZT010053770.1:359559-481246 GCA_026826555.1 Tolypeutes matacus | reverse complement strand
AATGGCAAAAAAAACACATGAAGAAATGGTCAACATCACTCATGATTAGGGAAATGCAAATTAAAACTACAATGAGATATCATTTCACACCTATCAGAATGGCCACTATTAAAAAGACAGGGTACTACAAGTGTTGGAGAGGATGTGGAGAGATAGGAACACTTCTTCACTGTTGGTGGGAATGCAGGATGGTACAACCACTGTGGAGGACTGTCTGGCAGTTCCTAAAGAAGTTGAATATAGACTTGCCACATGACCCTGCAATACCACTACTGGGTATATACCCAGAAGAACTGAGAGCAGTGACACAAACAGACATCTGCACACCGATGTTCATAGCAACATTATTCACCATTGCCAAAAGTTGGAAACACTCCAGGTGTCCATCAACAGACGAATGGATAAACAAACTGTGGTCTATTCACACGATGGAATATTATGCAGCTGTAAGAAGAAATGAAGTCGTAAAGCATATGACAACATGGATGAACCTGGAGGACATTATGTTGAGTGAAGCAAGCCACACACAAAAGGACAAATACTGTATGACTGTGTTAATATGAACCAAATATATTGTGTAACATATTGTTTGATTAAAAAAATTTTTTTATATGTATCCAGTACTAATAATTGAGAAATGTATATATTTATTCATTTGTGTTTACTTTTTAGTTTTTAACTGTTTATATTTTCAATTATTAAATGTACAAAAAAAAAAAAAAAAACACTTGTAAGTCTGTCTTTTTCAGTGTGTTACTCAGCTATGTTAAGTACAAAACTGGCAGTCTGGAGATTCTCATTCTTAATTACCTCTGATGTCTTTTAGTGTGGTTTTTACATAAACATTTCCTTGGTCATCTCCACATTTTCCACTTCATATTAATTTGATTCACTCACGCTATGGAAAAACCTTTTACACTAATGATCAAAACAGGCCCTAGAGGTTGTGAATGCATTGTGATTTAAATTGACAGGTTTATATGAGGTTGCTTGGCCTTGCTTTCTCTATGCCAGCTGTTACCATCAATTGTGGCTGTAAATTTTTTGAATAAAGGACTAAAGATATTCACAAAATTGAGGGATGTTTTGGATGACTTGTAAATTCTGACCAGGCCTTTTTCTAGTAAGAGTTCTCCCACTTAAAAGGGACAGGGAATGTGTCAGTATGAATTGAAGACCAGGTCCTTTACCCTTTGAGTTTGGAGAATGATCCTAATCTTTTACCCCTTGAGTCATTGGCTCTCTTGTCTGGTGGGGGGTGATTAACAGAAATGGGTCTGGAGTGGGCTGTTTCAGAAACCCACTTGTTCTCATTATGGTACTGCCATCCTGTTGCCACCGAAATGCTCTTTGATATTGAGAGTTCTTGTTTTTTGTCTGCAGATTGTGAAAAGTACCTCTGTGTTTTGGGGTCATCAGGGTGTTGAGCTGAGCTCATAGCTCTTTGGTGAGGTGTGGTATTTGAACGGTGTATATTGTTTTAATATGCTCTTCAGAAAGCATCTCTAAGTTAAATGAGCAAATAGAAATTTCAATTGCCTTCCTGGAAATTTCTGTATGCTTACCTGTGGGAAATGATTTATTAGCTACTAGAATTCTTGAGATTCTCCTATCTCTGGGTTAGGCCTCATATTACTTTGCTTATTATTAAAGACTTTTTCCCCTGGATTCCCAAGTTTCTCATCGTTTCTTGGTGAAAGTTCTTCCATTTACTCACATGATTGGTGGTGAGCTTGTCTGAAGCCACCAACTACTGATCTCTTCAGCTAGGGTTCTGAAATCTTGCCCTTGGGGCTGGAACTTTCCATGCTTATTCTCTGCAAACTGGGATTTTATTTTAGGGGGAGATTTGTGCTGAATCAGCTCAGCTGTGCTTGGGCGTAGGGAGTGGACAGTCTCCCCCCTCCCCCATTTAAAAAATAACCCTATTGTGTCAAAAACCCTATAAAATATGCTGAATTGCAAATATTCCAACTTCCTATACCTCCTGATTTACAGAGGATAGATTCTTTTTGAGCTTGGGCTCGATGCTTGTGTGTAGAATATCTTCTGTTGTAAGAGAATGTAAAGCAAGGTTAGGTACAGCTGTGCTCAATTGGGGCAGAAACCCAACTCTCTCTACTTTTTCTCAATATTTTTCCCCTGACAGTTTCATCCTCTCAGTGTCTAAATAGGAGTTAATATATATCATTTTTCTGATAAGAAAAATTTTAAGGCCAGTAGTTCTGATATATTTACAAAGCAATACATCCATCAGAGGTAAGTCCAATTTGAGAGCACAGAGTTTCCAGGGTTTCTTTCTGTGTGGCCTCTGTTTTTATTATGTTCAGTGAAGTTAGGCTAATATTCAGGTTGCTCCAGGATTTCCTTCCAAGTATATGAATAATTTGTTCTTGCGGGAGATGTAGCATGTACAAGGGTCTGTTGATTCTAAGGTTGAAGTTCTTTCAACTCTTTAACAGCTGAATGACAGAACGGATTTTAGGGCTGCAATTTCTTAATTGAGGTCATGCAATTGTAAATTTAAAAAATATGAGCTCCTTGTTGCAAATGTGTTTAAATCTGAGGTGAAGCCTTTTGCTCTTATCTGAAACAAGTTCCTTTATTGCTACCTGGAACTATCTCCTTTGCTTTTACTTTTGCAGTTATCTCTTTGGCAAATTTTCACATATTCCTAAAATGCTACAATTTTATCCCAGGACAATTGCTGGCTCAGAGAGTCCTTCCTAGTGTTTTCATGTATGGAGATGATAGTTGGAAAGCAGTTTACCTTCTTTATATATCTGGCTGCTCTCACTACTTGCCTGATGGCCGGACTTCTCGTTTCTGGGTTTGCACATTGGTAATGAGCTCTTCTTTGCAGAGGTAATCCATGGGACAGGTAGGATTTGATGATGTCAGTATTCTTTCACCTCTAGTTCCCATCTGTCTTGTATTGCTTTCTCTGTGATTACCCTTTTTTTTTTTTTGTCTTTACTCTGGATGGTCATGCCTTCTCTTCTCCAGACCAACTGACACTCTAGAGCACATACTTCAGCCCACCCTCTGACTTGCCAGTTTTCCTCTTTTCTCCTGCTTCCCTTCTTTGAAGGATGAGTGCTGATGTCCACTTGAGAATGCCACTGTCTGATGGTCATCCTAGTCACAGTGCCCCAATCACTTCTACTTCAGTAATTAGCAGCATTCTGAAATATGACACACCTTGGGAGAAATCATTCCTAGCATCACTTTTGATAAGCCAAGCTCATCCCATTCTAGGTTGATGAATAGAACATTAGGAATGGTTAGCACAGTCCCATCTTCTGGAGCACCATCTCTCTCTAACATGTTGCCTGCTTAGAGTGAGTGTTATGTGGAGATATGCAGAAATTTTCTTCTGTAACTATAGGAATCCCAGATTTTGTCCTCAATTTAGTCTTGGACTGAGCATTTTTCCTACAATTTTGCTCTCTCACCTCCGCTAGCTTTTAACCAGCGGATTGTCTGGGCTAGGCTGATGAGCACGTAGCCCTTCTCTAGGACATGTGTCTTCAACTTTTTTAAAATTTTTATTTTATTTTGTTATTTTATTCAAGTGCTCGTGTTTGTTTTCCTCCATCACTCATGAATTCACTAAATTTTGAAATAATGACTTTAGAAACCCAAATCCATCAAAATGCTTGACTCCTTGATATCAGCCCGGTGATTTTTCACATTCTTCACTGATGTCTCTCCATTGCCAGTGGTAACCTTTGCTTGCTGCTGGCAGTATGGAAAGAAAGAGGCATTCCAGGGCATGTAAAAATTTTTGAAGATAAAATAGATGAGTTCTGTTGTTTTTCTTAGGTATTTATAGTTTGGTGGTAGCTAAGAATAGCTTTCTAAAGGGAAAATGGTAATAGGATCACCAAATCTAAATAGCTTTATCATCTCTCCCCTTTCAGAGAGTGAAAGTGGTATTGACAGTCTCTTATATCCCCTCCTTTACAAACGCAAATTCCTTTACTCTTTTTTTTTTCTTTTTTGTCTATAACCTCCTTATTGTCTTCCTCCCTCCCTCTCTGTTTACACTTCGTTTTTTTCCCCCCTTCCCACTGCCTTCCATTTTCCACTCCCCTCCTCAAAGGTGCTTAGACATTCAATGTGAAGCAACTTCAAGATACCAAGTTTGTAGTACCTCTCATTTTCTAATGTATATACCCTATCTGTCTTACTGTCTGACTTAGCTGTTGCAGGGGATCCCTGGGACCTTCCTGGCCTTAAGAGGAAGAAAGTGAATTGCTAAATGCCATTTTTTCTTGTTTCTGCTCTTCCTCCCAGCAGTGTGAAACTTGGGTCAGTACCAAAGTTGACAGAACATTAGCTTATCTCTCAACAAGGTCCCCTTAGTTTGCTTGATGGCTCCAGTTTCTCCTTGGGGCTTGGGTCCCCCTGAATGAACAAACAGAATTTTCAAGGCTAGATAATGTGCATTTAAAGAGCTCTGTTTGCTTTAACACTTTTTTCTTACTGTTTGGGGCAAAGGAAGAACATAGTTGAGGAAGAAATTGTGTCAGTCACCCCTTTTAGACTGGATTTCTTTTCCCTTGAGGGATTCTAGTTGGCCAGTGTATGTGCTTTCTTGCTGGGTGCTCTAATGACATGTCAGCTGATGCTGCCCCAAGCACCAGAAGCATGTGGGCTGTTTGGACATTGTATCAGCTAATAAAATAACTATTTGAATGTCACTGTGACCTGCTTCAGTCTCTGGGAAGCGCATTTTCCTTGTATGACTCTAGCCTCTTGAATTTCACATCTGGATTTAGTAGTTTCTTCCTAAAGAAACTGTCTCATCATTTCTGTCCTGTAACTTGATGTGTCAAGGTTGATGGGTAGCAGTGAAGGATTGATTTCCTTTTGGGTCCTCATGTCTTCTTTTTGCAGAGATTACTTTTTTGCATTGATATGATTTTCATGATAAGGCAAAGATCCTCTTCCTTACAGGACTTTTTTTGGTTGGTTTTTAAATTTTAAACAGCGAGGAAGACATAATTAAAAAATTTTTTTTTTGCTTTATATATAACATGTTCTTTACATTTTAAAAATAGATGTAGATATCATTTTTAGAAAGAACATATGTGGCTAAAGCATGGATTCTTTTTGTACATTTTCCTGAAGACTTTCAAAGCCATATCAAGACACTAAATGGTTTGGTTGTTTTATATGCTGAAGCAGACATTTTGAAGTCATTTGGCAGGAATGCCAACATTGAAATATAGCTTATTTTTTGACAAACTATAGTATAAAATGGTCAGACATTTAAATTATTTAAAATATTTTCCCTTTTAGACATTTTTATGTACTAGGGAGCCAATAATATTGCTGTAAGTTTTTCTCTTTACATTTTTTGTCATGTTAATTTTTTAAAATTATTATTATTTTGAGTAGGTAATACATTCACTTGTTTTAAAATTTCCTACTGTTTAAGGGTATAGAATTCAGGATCTCCCTTAACCCTGGTCCTTCATCCATCCAGTTTCCTTCCTAGAAGCAACCAATATTACCTTTTCTTTGTGAATCCTTTCAGAGATATTTTATGCCTAGACAGTTTGTGGGTGGGTGAGTGTTTTAGTTTCCAAGGCTGCTCAAGCAAATACCAGAAATGGATCTGGTTAAACAATGGGAATTTTTATTTTTTTTAAACTTTATTTCGTACATTTCATAATTGAAAATATAAACAGTTAAAACTAAAAAGTAAACACAGATGAATAAATATATACATTTCTCAATTAAATGTAATGGATACATATATATATATATTTTTTGAATCAAACAATATATTACACAAAATATTTGGTTCATAGTAATGCATTCATACAGTATTTGTCCTTTTGTGTCTGGCTTGCTTCACTCAACATAATGTCCTCCAGGTTCATCCATGTTGCCATATGCTTTATGACTTCATTTCTTCTTACAGCTGCATAATATTCCATCGTGTGAATAGACCACAGTTTGTTTATCCATTCTTCTGTTGATGGACACCTGGGTTGTTTCCAACTTTTGGCAATGGTGAATAATGTTGCTATGAACATCGGTGTGCAGATGTCTGTTTGTGTCACTGCTCTCAGTTCTTCTGGGTATATACCCAGTAGTGGTATTGCAGGGTCATGTGGCAAGTCTATATTCAACTTCTTTAGGAACTGCCAGACAGTCCTCCATAGTGGTTGTACCATCCTGCATTCCCACCAACAGTGAAGAAGTGTTCCTATCTCTCCACATCCTCTCCAACACTTGTAGTACTCTGTCTTTTTAATAGTGGCCATTCTGATAGGTGTGAAATGATATCTCACTGTAGTTTTAATTTGCATTTCCCTAATCATGAGTGACGTTGAGCATTTCTTCATGTGTTTTTTTGCCATTTGTATTTCTTCTTCGGAGAAATGTCTATTCAAGTCTTTCGCCCATTTTTTAATTGGGTTGTTTGTCTTATTATTGTTGAGTTGTAACATCTCTTTATATATCCTGGATATTAAACCCTTATCAGATATGTGATTTCCAAATATTTTTTCCCATTGAGTTGGCTGCCTTTTCACCGTTCTGACAAAGTCCTGTGAGGTGCAAAAGTGTTTAATTTTGAGGAGGTCCCATTTATCTACTTTTTCTTTTGTTCCACGTGCTTTGGGCGTGAGGTCCAAGAAACCACCACCTACTACAAGGTGTTGAAGATGTTTCCCTAGATTTTCTTCTAGTAGTTTTATGGTCCTGGCTTTTATATTTAGATCTTTGATCCATTTTTAGTTGATTCTTGTATAGGGAGTGAGATAGGGGTCCTCTTTCATTCTTTTAGTTCTAGATATCCAGTTCTCCCAACAGCATTTGTTGAAGAGACTGTTTTTTTCCCCGTTAGCGTGGGCTTGGTAGTTGTCAAAAACCAGTTGACTATAAATAACATTTTTGTGAGCAAATACACATATATGCATATATATTTATATATCATTTTGCAAATGTATTGTGAGAATTTTGATTTTTACCCATAATAATAATAAAAAAAAAACCAGTTGACTGTATAGGTGAGGGTATATTTCTGGATTCTCAGTTCTATTCCAATGATCGATGTGTCTATCTTTATGCCAGTACCATGCTGTTTTGACCACTGTAGCTTTGTAATATGTTTCAAGGTCAGGCAGTGAAATTCCTCCCACATTGCTCTTCTTTTTCAGAATGCTTTTGGCTATTCGGGTGCACTTACCCTTCCAGATGAATTTGGCAATTGCCTTCTCTAATTCTGTAAAGTAAGCTGTTGGGATTTTGATTGGTATTGCATTGAATCTATAAATCAGTTTGGGCACGATTGACATCTTCACGATATTTATTCTTCCAATCCATGAACACGGAATGTCTTTCCATTAAACAATGGGAATTTATTAGCTCAGGGTTTTGAGGCTAAAAGAAAGTCCAAATTAAGGCATCATCAAGGTGATGCTTTTTCGCTGAAGACTCTGGTGTTCTGTGCTGGCTGCCAGTGATCCTTAGTCCTTAGCTTGGTCACCTGACAAGGCACGTGGCATCATTTCTGGTCCCCCTTCTCTTCTGGATTCCATTGATGTTCAGCTTCTGGCTGCTCCCTCTGTAGCTTTTCTTGCTTACAAGAAAAGTTTTCTCTCTCCTGTCTGAGTTTCATTCTGCTAAGTAAGGACTCCAGTAATAGGATTAAGGCTCATCCTGAATGAGGTGGGCCACTCCTTAACTGAAGTAAACTCATTAAATGGTCCTAGTTATGATGGGCTCACACCCATGGGAATGGATAAGTTTAAGAACATGTTCTTCTGGGGACATACATCTCCAAACCACCATAGTGGATGTTTTCCCTTTTTGCACAAATCAAATACAGATACAGTGGCATACATACACTAAAAATAGTCTCTTTGCATTTTTATTTCATTTTTATGTGCTCTAAAGGACTAAAGGGTTATCGTTGTTGATTGCACAATTTAAGGAAAATTTACAATTTGCCTCCAAATTTTCAGCCTAGTTTTCTTTATGGCCATAATTTTTCTCCTTGAATATGCATTTATGAATTCTGCTAATGTTGGGGATACTGTCTTTTTATCCTTGTTTATGATACTCTATGTTGTTTAACTGTTTTGCTATAAATAACATTTACTGCCTGCTTTATCAATCACAAAAACAACACTTGTTAATTCTAAAAAATATTTTGGAAAAAAAAGAGAAATAGAAAGGAAAAAAAGACTCTACCACCTAGGGATATCGTCTGTTTAATATTTGAGTGTAGTATATATTAGTCCAATCTTTTTTTTTTTTTAATTTATTTTTTTTTAATTCATTTGGATAGTTGCAAAATTTTCAGCTTAGCTAGTAACTATATGGTACTTACTGTTTTGTAACTTTCAAAATGATGATTTCTCTGTGTCTTTATATAGTCTTGTACATGAGGGTTTTGTTTCATTTTAATATCAAGTGTTTGGCTATTTGTAGTAGTTTAGAGTATGGGATTTAGAACCAAGTAGACATGGGTCTGGATCTCCAGGGCAGCATTATCCAACTCAGGGTTGTCATGTGCATTAAACGACATAATATGGGAAGCAGCTGTGGCTCAATCAGTAGGGCTCCCGTTTACCATATGGGAGGCCCTGGGTTCGGTTCCCGGGGCCTCCTGGTGAAGGCAAGCCCGCCCGCACGGCGTGGTTAGCTGACCCAGCGAGCACAAGCAGCAAGGGGGGGATAAATGAAAAAAAAAAAAAAAAAAAAAATTTGACATAATGTGTGTATTAGCCAAAGGGGTGCTGATGCAAAGTACCAGAACTCTTTTGGCTTTTATAAAGGGTATTTATTTGGGGTTAAAGCTTACAGTTACAAGACCCTAAAGAGTCCAACTCAGGATACCAAAGAGGTGTTTTCTCACCCACAGTCTTTTGCCACGTGTTGCTACAAGATGGCGGGTGATACTGTGAGGGTTCAGCCTTCCTCTTTCCTCATGCGGCTCTGTGGTCCCAGCTCCTTCTGATGTCAGCTGTCAGCTGGAGGGATCATTTCTTTCTGGGCTCAGCTGTTCTGTTCTTTTCACAAGGTCAGCTGGAAACTATTAGGTGTATGGCTCATTTCTCTTTCCGGATCAAAGTTCATTCCTCTAGAGTATCCGTGGCATTCTTTCTATTCCTTTATGTATTTCTTCTTCTGTGTGTCTACTTCTGTGTTCTCCGTGAGTGAATGTCCGTTTATACAGCCCAAAAAGGGGGTGGGGACTCAAACTGAATCGCCCTAATGATGTGGCCAAATCAAAGCCCCAATCTTAACATAATTTAATCAAAGGCATCTTAGCTGAATCTAATAGAATCAAAGGGTATCACGCCCAGAGGAACAGACCAATTTACAAACATAATCAAATATCTTCTTTTGAATTCATAAATAATATCAAACTGCTACAATGTGTTAAGCACTTAGTGCAATGCTTGACATATCATAAGAGCTCAATCGATAACAGACAACTGAGTCAGGACATAGGAAAATTAAGAACAGGGATCAGTATATAATAACAAATAAAATGAACTAGTTCTATGTTATATCCTGATAAGGTTGAGTGTGGGAGAGGGGCCATATAAATTGAGCAGGAGGGAGAAGGTGGTGGCCAGCATTTTATTTTCCTTAGTCCTTGTTGCCTATGAGGGCAGTCTAACAAGACTAGCCTGTGCTCAGTGTTCTGACTTGGATCTACCTGCATCAGAGAGGAAGTAAGAATGTTCTAGGAAAGGGGTAGTTGAGAGAGCTCTTAATATCTTGTTTTATTGAGATTCCTGGTACATTGTTTTTCACAGCCTGATAGAGTTCCCATGGGAACCGGCAGGACATCTGATGAGAACTTAATTTACTTGTAACCTAAGGAAGCTAAAGAAAGGGCAGAGTATCCTCCATCTGGAAACTTTTTTTTACCCCTAGTCTCACTGAAAGTCAAACTTCGAGTTTGAAGGTATAGATTCTTGATCTCCTGAACTTACCTAGCCAACCATAGCTATTTGACCAAAAGCATAGGCCCCTGCTTTTCAACTCCCCAAGTGAATGCTTATTTGAAAATATTTACCAGTTTGACCCATTTGCTTTTGAAAACTGGATTAGTAATTGAGGAGTTGCTGATGAATCCAGGTATTTGTTAAATTTGAAGTAATACTATGAAGTGATTATTTCCGATCCCATAGGCAACATTTTTAAAGTACTTCAGGGGGCGGATGTGGCTCAAATGGTTGGGCCTCCATCTGCCATATGGAGGGACCTGGGTTCGATCCCCGGGACCTCCCAGTAAAATAATTATATATATATATATATATATATACACACACACACACACACAAGGCGCATGAGCTGCCAGGCTCTGTGTGCTGGTGAGCCGCCAGGCCCCGGGAGCCATGCAGCAAGATGATGACGCAACAAGAGAGAGACGCAGGGGAGAGACAAGACGAGATGCTCCAAAAGCTCTGGAAGCCAGGAGCTGAGGTGGCGCTGGCGGCAGAATACCTGTCTCCTACATCGGAAGTCTCCAGGATCGAATCCTGGTGAAGACTGGAGGAGGAGGATGAGAAGAGATGGCAGGAAACAGACACAGAGAATTGCCCAGCGAATGGACACAAAACAGCAAATGGGGAAAGGGGGGGGGGTTTAAAATGGATAAAGTAAATAAAGAAATCTTTAAAAAAAAAATAATAAAGTACTTCATGTTGACATGATTTGTTGTGGTTTGTATTATAGAGTGATGATTCTTGATTGCTCATGTCATAGTCACACTTAAGCAATTAGGGTTTACTCTGGTAGTATGTTGAAAACAAAATGAAGTACAAATGCTGCTTTATTTTTAAATGTAGGCAAGCTAATTATAAAAATACAGTGTTGTATTATTATGCTGTCCCTTTTCCATGGTATTACCTTTAGGTTTCCACTGATTTTAGATGCTATACTTTTTAAAATTAAGTTAATCTTTTTTTTTTTTTTTTTTTACCGGGAGGTCCCGGGGATCAAACCCGGGTCCCTCCATATGGGAGACGGACGCCCAACCAGTTGAGCTACATCCAACCCCAGTTAATCTTAACCAGCATTTTGATTGAAATAAAGGGTCTGATTTTATATTCATCTTCGGTACAACCGTCATTTGTCGTCCCAGAAAAAATTATCTTTCAGTTCTAACAGTTCTTCATAGAAAGGCTGCCAGTGCCTCAATTTTAGGAAGGTATTGAGGTTTTATTTTGTTTTTATAAACATATAAGCTACTCCTCTGGTATAGATTAAATCTCCTTTCCCTCCTTGTTCATTGGAGGCAAAACTTGCATTCAAGAACACTTCTGTGATTTTCCTTCATGTTACTTGAAATTTTATCAGCCATTTCCATTAAGGACTATACCAGTGTTTTAACTTTAGGATTCACTTCAGCTATCTATAACTTAAAATTCTGACCTTCACCCATTTTCATTGTGCTAATCGCTTTATCTGTTCTTCTTATCATTCTGGTAGGGATAGCATTCCAGTTGCTTGAGGTAGATGGAGGATTCCTTTGCAATTTGCACAGATACAAGTCTCCTTATGCATTAAGCTCACTTTAAAAAAATAATGGCTGTTTCCCAAGTGCCAACTGGCAACACAACTGGAAAAAGACCTTGAATAAAAGGGGGAAATGGTAAAGACAAATGAGTTCAAGTGGCTAAGAGACTTCAAAGAGAGTCGGGAGGTCATCCCAGAGGTAACACTTATGCACACCTCAGTAGGAGCTCATAGAACATCTAAGTGCCTATCATCCCACTCAGTGGGGTTCCTGAGAGCTCCGGAGACACCCTGGTCCTATCTAAGGGGGGATAGCCCCAGAGACTGATGCCTTATCAGTGGGTTCTATTTTGGAATCTGTGCTCCTGAGAGTGACAGAATTAGACTCAAATAAGTCCTCCCTGCACATGGTTCACCATTCCCTTCTATTCAAACCTACATGTGATGCTGGAGTTTCTTAGGTATACTTCCAGAGACTGGAGCCTCCCGCCTACCTATGTGCCAGGTGTGCATGAAATCTAGATGGAGCTGCAACTCCTACCCTACAGCTCAATGGACTCATCCAAGTCACCTGGTGAGGAGACAACGATGGGAAATGGCCATCCCAGGGAATGGAGAGGGCCTGCATCTGCAGGCAGGATCATCCCACCCACCTTATCCATGGGATATAAGCCCTCTCTCACTTGGAGTTGGAGTGGACATCCCCATCCCAGTCGCCTCTGGATTGGGGGAAGAACTATGGACTAGAGCGGACTTGATGGTATTCTCTTGCTCACATATGGTGATTCTAGCAATGCAAGAAATTATAACAATGAGGTGGAGCCAGTGGCCACTTGACAGTTTTTGGGTAGGGAGGGGATGAGCATTTGAAATACAGGGGCTTCTTTGGGAGTTGGAGGTTGTCCTGAGTACTGTTGTGGCAATGGATGTAGGCCATTTTAAATCAGCACACACCACTCAGAACTGAGTGGGAGAGAGTGTGGTCTACAGTGTGAACTGTGGTCTATGGTTGGTGGCAAGGCTCCAGGATGTGTAAGTTCATTGAGGGTGGTTGGCCACACTGTGGGAGATGTTTGTGTGGGATGTGGTGGGAGGTGTGGGAGGTGGGCAACATGGGAATCCCAGTGGGTTCCGTGTAATATTTTGGGTAATCTAAGCACCTCTTAAAATATATGTATATATATATATATAAATAACATTTTTGTAAGCAAATACACATATATGCATATATCTTTATATATCATTTTGCAAATGTTTGTATGTATTGTGAGAATTTTGATTTTTACCCATAATAAAAAAAATAAAATAAAAAAATAATGGCTGTGCATTGAGTATCTTCATTTTTGTTAGTTCTAACCATCCTGCTACTTTTAACCATCCTACTTCCTTAGTTCTTGACTGTGAAAAGCTTCACAAACCTATAATCGTTAACCGTTTTCCTTTGTGAATAGCCCTGTTGACTTTCATCTCAGGTTGAATATTTGCCAGATTTTTGGTCTTTTTTTTTTTTTTTTTTTTTAAATATTACACACAATCATAATAATTTCTCCCCACCAAAGATTTATTTATCTCTCCCGGCGCCCTACCCCCGCCATTGTTTTTGCTCTTGCTGTCTGCTCTCTGTGTCCATTCACTGTGTGTTCTTCTTTGTCTGCTTGTATTCTCTTTGCCTAGCACCGGGAACCTGATCCTGGGACCTTCTGGAGTGGGAGAGAGACTCTTAATCTCTTGTGCCACCTCAACCCCCTGGTCTGCTGCATTTCTGATTGTTTCTCCTCTGTGTCTTTTTTTGTTGTGTCATCTTGCTGCGCCAGCTCTCCACTTGGGCCAGTACTCCTGCATGGGCCAGCACTTTGTGTGGGCCAGCTTGCCTTTACCAGGAGGCCCTGGGAATTGAACCCTGGACCTCTCTTATAGGAAAGACAGGAGCCCAATCACTTGAGCCTCATCTGCTTACCAATCATAATAGTTTTGTATGTTATTTTTAAAAAAAATAAGAGGAGCATATGTAGCTCAAGTGGTTGTCCGCCTGCTTCCTAGGTATGAGGTCCTGGGTTTGATCGTTGGTACCTACTAAAAAGGAGAAAAAAGGGAAGTAGGAACATGCAGGCAATGAGTAAAAATTGGCTGGTTGATTACACAGTGCCATGACAAGCCTTTCTGAGAACTAAGGGAATCTAGTCTCTGCTATTGTCAGGATATACCAATTACTCCTATTTTAATAGACTTTATTTTTTAGAGTACTTACAGATTTACAGAAAATTTGTGCAGAAAGTACAGTGTTCCCATATAGCCCCGCTCCCCCCAAGTTTCTCCTATTAACATCTTCCATTAGTGTGGTACAGTTACTATAATTGATGATAAATAATATTGATAAATTATTAACTAAAGCCCATAGTTTACATTAGGGTTCACTCTGTGTATGTACAGTTCTATGAGCTTTGAAAAATGCATAATGCCATGTATCTACCATTATAGTATCCTATAGAATAATTTCACTGCCTTAAAATTGCCCTGTGCTCCACCAATTCATTCCCCCTCACCCAGGGACCCCTGGCAAACCCTAACCTTTTTACTATCTCTATAGTTTTGCCTTTTCCAAAATGTCGTATAGTTTGAAATCATATAGTATACAACTATTAGTTAGCCAAAGGGGTGCTGATGCAAAATACCAGAAATCGGTTGGTTTTTATAAAGGGTATTTATTTGGGGTAGAAGCTTACAGTTACCAGACCATAAAAGTGTGTTATTTCCCTCACCAAAGTCTGTGGCCACATGTTGGAGCAAGATGGTTGCCAGCATCTGCCAGGGCTCAGGCTTCCTGGGTTCCTCTCTGGCTTCTCTCTGGGCTCAGGCTTACTTCTCTCCACAAGGCCAGCTGTAGACTATCAGGCAAACAGTTTGTCTCTTTTCCCAGGGCCTTTTCTCCTTCCCCACGACCAGGCTCCTCTGTGTACTTACTTCCTTGGGCTCCAGCATTAAAACTCAGTATCAGAACTCCAACTCTGCCCTTTGCCATATCTTTTATCTCTGAGTCCCCACCCATCAAGGGGCAGGGACTCAACACCCTGCTGACATGGCCCAATCAAAGCCCTAATCATAATTTAATCACGCCCAGAGGAACAGACCAATTTACAAGCATAATCCAATATCTATTTTTGGAATTCATAAATAATGCCAAACTGCTTCAGCAACTTTTTCAGATTTTCGTCTTTCCTGTAGCAATATACATTTAAGGTTCCTCCATGTCTCTTCCTGGCTTAACTGCTTTTTTGCTTTTTTTTTTTCTAAATCACTGAATAATAATAATTCTCTAGTGTATAGATGTACCACAGTGTATTAACCTATTGAAGGACATTTCTGTTGCCCCAAAATACATGAGGCAAACACTGGCAAAAGTGAAGGAAGAAATAGACACCTCTCCAATTATGGTTGCACACCTGGGGGAACTATAAAAAGAGCAACAAACTAAATCCAAAGCAAGCAGAAGAAAATAAATAATTAGAGTAGAAATAAATGAAATTGAGGAAAAATTGTTTGTTTGTTTTTTCTTTTTGAAAAGACCAATAAAACTGACAAACCATTAGCTAGACTGACAAAGAAAAAAAAAGATGCAAATAAATCAGAAATGAGAGGGAGGCATTACTATTGACCCCGCAGAAACTAAAAGGCTCATAAGCAGATACTATGAAAAATTGTACACCAATAAATTAGATAGCCTAGATAAAATGGAAAAATTCCTAGAAATACACAAAATACCTACACTGACTCATGAAAAAATAGAAGAGCTCAGCAAACCAATAACTAGTAAAGAGATTGAATCAGTTATTAGAAACCTCCCAGCAAAGAAAAGCCCAGGATCAGGTGGCTTCATAGGTGAATTCCACCAATCATTACAAGAAGAATTAATACCAATCCTGTTCATACTCTTCCAAAAAATTGAACAGGAGGGAAAACTACCTAACTCATTCCACGAGGCCAACATTAGCCTAATACCAAGGCAGAGAGAGATGCTACAAGAAAAGAAAATTACAGACCAGTTATCTCTTATGACTATATATGTGAAAATCCTCAGCAAAATATTAAAGTCCATAGTTTACATTAGGGATTTAGAGATTAGAAATGTTACGGGCAAAACAGTGTCTACATCTGTTGATAGATAATGTTGAGTACTTTTTTTAAACAGTAGTTAATCTTTTAAGAAGCGTAATAGGTCCCCAACCCTTTTTTTAAAAAAAATTCAAAACAACAAAGCAACAACAAAATTCTTTTTTTTCCTTTACTCTTCTTTATTTGTGATTTGCTTTTATATGATCATCAAGTAGTATAGCTCCAGGTGGATGGTTTTGGAGATATCACAGTGAATAACAGAAGTTGGAGACCTCTGTCTCTTGGCCTTTTCATTAACTTCCCCTTTAGCCAACTGCGTTGTGTCCCCTACTTATTTTAAGGCTAGCATCTAAAATGACTCAGACTTGGACCATCCTTGGGCTATACCTAGACTGTAATTCTCTCCAAGTGTCTAACAGACTTGATTTACTGAATTGATGTTGATTCTGTTCCTTTTACTGTAGTTTCCAATTCTCCCACTTCAGATATTATTTTCTCTGATATTTGGGATTTTAGTCATAACTCTTTCATTAACTAGCTGCTTAAATTTGGAGAAGTCATATAAATTCTCTGAATATGTTTTCTCTTCGATAGTTGTGTATGCTTCCCCTAGGTGATAGCTGTGGTCCCTTTTGTACTGGTTTTAAATATAACTTGTTTGTTTTAGTTTTATCCTTTAAGCCCAGTTAATTAAGAGTTGGGATAAAAAATGAAATCTTAAAATAATTATATAATAAAAATCTACATCATTAAAAATAATTTTTACCATGTAGATATATTTTCTGTTTTCACTCTTTTTATAAACTGGCCTAATTCCAAATATTATGACATTGCCATTTGTATTTCTGCTCTGAGAAATCCCTGTGCATAATTTTTGGGCAAGTTGTTTAACCTCTGTGAAGCATTGATAGCTATTGTTGTAGTTGTTATGATGGCTTCCCAGTGTTCCACATTCTATCTACTAAGCAGCTATAAAGAAAATTCCCAATGTTCAAAAGCAGCAAAACTGTACAGCAAAAAATGATATAATGTTCCCACTTATAGATAAAGATTAATTGATAATATATTATGAAGTTATTAAGGATTGTATATATGCCTCCTTTTCAGGTTGGGAGTTGTTTATTAGACCGATACCTCTCAATTCTTCTCTGTTCTCCTCTCCATTTCAGTTCACAGACTGTCTCTGACACATCTAGAAATTCCTGTTTACCCGGAGGTGTTTTTTTCCTAGACTTCGAACCTCATACTTTTATCATTGACTATTTTAGTCATTTCATTGCTGAATTCTCATGTTTATCATGATACTTATTCACTGGAAATATATCAGATATCACCATAGAATACTCATTTTATTAGATCTAATACAGCATTTTAATTTATAGCCTGTCTTTTATACCATTTATTATGCAGATTCTATTTATAAACATATTTTATTTAATCTAAGCATTTACCTGTGCATCTTGATTTGTCTTTTACAGAGAAAATAGAGACAATATATTATGGACTCCATGCTTCCTATTTCAACAGATAATTATTTACCCTGAAATTTAGTTGTTGTTCCTTAACACATTTATTTGCACTATTATGCTTTTTTATTTCTTTAACATATATAAACATTTTTGCTTGCTTTTTTTCAAATTCAGTTAGTTTTAATTTCTATTTTGTATACCTGCTGTTTTTTGTGAAATACTGTAAGCTACTGGGCATTAGACTATTTTGATTTTTCATTTGAGATTGTCAGGTGTCTCCTATGGGCAGTTTGCATGGAGATCTTGGTTGATGATTGCAACAAACCCTTGTCTGGAGTTGGAAACCTCATTTGCTGGTTTTCCAGTGTTTGGAGTCTGGTACTTCCTTGTGATCTTTGTTGTTGAATGAGAATAGTTCCCTTATTCCCTGGGCATTTTAGCATTACTATCTAGAGCTGCTGAAAGTTGTGGCTTCATTCTTCTTTCCCTAGAGTTGTCTAAATTTCTTTCATATTTCTATAGTGGTGGATTATTGTTAAATATCATCATTTTCTCCTTAGGCTTGTCTTTCAATGACCAGAATTATAAATTTATAACTCATTAAGTTATATAAAGAATAAACCAGTTTCCCTGTTCCTGAGATATTAATGCTTTATCTCATTCTAAAATACATAGTGACTTTAATAGTACAAAAATGAAAATTCCATATTGTTGCTCAGATACTTTTATTTGTGTGTGTGTGTCAGATATTTACTTTGATTTAGGAATTTTCATGGAAATAAAATCACTGATTATGCAGTGATTTCATTAGTAATGCTGGAAGGTTGCCTTTTTGCTGCATTGTCTTGCTTTTAAAAATTATGGAGCAGAGCTCATTGGATCTTTTCTGTTTATTTTTCTATTGCAGTGTTGTAGAAAAAAATTATTAAGCAGTTTTATTGAGATAATTCACATGCCATACCATCTATCCAAAGTATATAATCATTGGCTTTTAGTATAATCACAATGTTGTGCATTCATCAACACAAAAAATTTTAGAACAATTTCATTACTCCAAAAAGAAAAACTCCACACCCCTTAGCATTCCTTCCCCAGCCCCACATAACTGTTAATCTAATTTCATCTTTATAAATTGATTTATATTTACATTTTATATATATTGTATGTAGAAAATTTTATTATTAGTTTTTCCACTGTGGACCCTTAGAGGTGGGGGACAGGAAAGGAGTCAAGTTAGCTGATATGAAGAGCATCACAGAGAAATTAGTGCAGATGACACATCAAGGAGATATTCATTGCTATGTATACCAAGGGTAATAACCAATATCTGAGAGCCTTGAAAGCTGAATTACAGTCTGGTTCATTTTAAGTGAGCGAGGGTGTGTGAAAGAAAACTTGGAAGTATATGTAGTAGGTGAAGGTAAAAGCCTATGGGCACTATCATCTATCCCTTAAGACAATTTTAAGAGAAGTTTTCCATAGTTTCTGTCTGTATGATTTTTACCTCCTTAAAAGTGGCTGTGCTGGGAAGCGGCTGTGGCTCAATCAGTAGGGTTCGGTTCCCGGGGCCTCCTGGTGAAGGCAAGCCCGCCTGCACGGCGTGGTTAGCTGACCCAGCGAGCACAAGCAGCAAGGGGGGGATAAATGAATAAATAAATAAAATAAAAAATAAAATAAAAAAATAAAGTGGCTGTGCTGTTGATCCTGAGCAAATGACCTGCTGTGTGGAAGTTTGCTTTCCTGTGAAATGGCTGGTTGATTGGTTGATTATTTGGGCCATCCCTTGAGACTTAGACACTGAACAATTTCTTTCTCATTATAGGAGAGTGACTTTTTTTTTTTTTTTTTTAATGAATTTGGTTGGAGTTCTCTGAAGTGGAAAGATTAGGAAATTGAAATATTCCTATTGTGTGATTTGCCTCTAGTGGCTTAGTTTGTTAATGATAACTCTTCTTCACATGCCTTCAGCTGCTCTTCGTAAAGCAGTGGATTACAAACTATACTAAGCAAAAAATAAAAATAAAAATCATCTAGAGACATGTATGATCCCAGCCCTCTACTCCTAGAGATTTGGATTCAGTAGGTGTGGGGCAGAGCTCAGGATTCAGCATTTTAACCTGATCTCACGTGATTCTGATAAGGATGATTCTTGAACCACATTGTAGAAGCAACTCCTTTTTTCTCAGTTTCAACTTCTTTGTGTAAGGACAGAAAATGTCTTGGTTTTGTGCTGTTATCAGGAATATACAGGAGCTTCCTCTCTGGCCACAGCATGAATTCTACCCAGCCTAGAAAGCTTTCACTTCTGCTTCAGTTTGAACTATCTTATGTGTTTGGTAGCTCGGCAGGTGTGGCAGGTTTAGAATAGGAAAAAAAAAGAGAGCTTCTCATAAATCAGAAAACATTCCTGCATTTTATAGCTTATTTTCTACTGTTCTGAGCAAAGGAGGGATATACTTTGTTTTGTTTCACTGGTCAGGAAGCCACCTTATTTCCGCAGGCCCATTCTTACTCTAGAGCCATTTCAACCCCAGAAGTATTCAGCATGGCAGCTGCCAACTTTTCTTTTGTGCTGGGATGAGGAGATAAATTTTCTTGATGTAATTTCTGCTTTTGGTGAGATATATACTTTAAAAAAACAGCTTTATGGCAAGCTTTAGTTTGGGGGGTGGGTTAATCCCCCCTCCCACCCCCCCCCCACCCCCACCCCCCGAACAATATTGACAGTAACTCAGTTTAGGCCAGGAGCTTGAGCTGTGGCTCTCATCAAAATGCTTTAATAAAGATGACCGTGTGTATTAGTCAGCCAAAGGGGTGCTGATGCAAAATACCAGAAATCGGTTGGTCTTTATAAAGGGTATTTATTCGGGGTAGAAGTCCACAGTTACCAGGCCATAAAGCATAAGTTTCTTCCCTCACCAAAGTCCATTGCCACATGTTGGAGCAAGACAGCTGCCAAAGTTTGCCGGGGTTCAGGCTTCTTGGGTTCCTCTCTTTCCGGTGCTGGGTTTCTCTCCAGGCTTACCATCTCTGTTTCATCCACAAGGTCAACTGTAGACTATAAGGCTCTCTAGGCTTTGCTTCTCTCTACAAGGCCAGCTGTAAACTCTCAGGCGAATGGCTCATCTCTATCCCGGGGCCTTCTCTCCTTCCCCACCAGAACTCTAACATCAAAACTGCTCCAACATTGTTCTTTGCCATGCCTTTTATATTTTATTCCCCACCCACCAAGGGGTGGGGCTCAATGCCCTACTGACTTGGCCCAGTTAACGCCCTAATCATAACTTAATCACGCCCAGATTAGCAGAGCAGTTTACAAGTATAATCCAGTATCTATTTTTGGAATTCATAATTACATCAAACTGCCAAACTGCACCACGTGTTTTAGTTATTAAAAACCAACTGGGAAGCTCCTTTGTTTTACATACTTACTACAAACTTTTGTGAGATCTTTATACCCTCTTCCTGTTTCATTTCCTTATGATCCATGACTTTTTGGGAAATGATACTTGGGCTTATCTTTACTTACATCAACTTACTTTCTCTTATTATGGCTGCAGTGTCAAAAATACATCTTCCAGGATGAACAGAATGTGTTATATCCACACATTTGGAATATTATTCAGCCATAAAAAGCAATGAAGTTCTGAATCATACTACGCAAGGATGGACTCTGAAAACATTAAGCTAGGTGAAAGAAGCCAGGCACAAAAGGCCACGTAGTGTATGAATCTGTTTATTTGAAAAGTTCAGAATAGGCAAATCCATAGAGACAGAAAGTAGATTAGTGGATGCCAGAAGCTGGGGATATCGGATATCGGGTATCGGGAATGTGGGTGTGACTGCTTAATGGGTACAGGGTTTTCTTTTGGGGTGATGAAATTTTCTTGAATTAGATGGTGGTGGTACAACATTGTGAATATACTATAAACCACTGAATTGTGCACTTTAATATGGGTAAAATAGTGAACTTTATGTTGCATGAGTTTTATCTCAATTAAAAAAAAAAAAAAAGTACATCTGCATGTTGGTGGAGTGGCTGCTGAATGAAGGACAAAAAGTACTTAGTGTTTCTTTCTTGTTGCTGTGTTGGTTGCATTTTTCCCAGTGAGATAAGTGACGGTAAGCGTGAGGATAGAATGGCAGCTGAAATGAAATGTATGAGGAGAACCTTCATTAAGCGAAGCATATACTTGCTAATTCATGAAAAGTACGGTTGGATTTTTACCCTTAAGTTCTCATAATTAATGGGAATATGAAGGGTTTGGTTAATATGATTGATTGATTCCAGTCGTCGTCGTCCCCCGCCTTTTTTTTAAGATTTATTAACCTGGGGCCTCTCATATGGTAAACGGGAGCCCAACCACTTGAGCCACATCTGCTTCCCGATTCCAGTCCCTTTTGTAATCCCTTGTCTGTTTACTATCTTTTACTTAAACTTTGTATTAAAAATCTCCTGTTCTTCCTTATTCAGAGACTAGTTCCTAGTTTGTTGACTCCAAATAGATAGCAAACCTCATATTTTGAAATTCCCTGGTAGTTGCAGATATGAATGTATGAGTAATAAGAGTTCTAAAATAGAGCAGTGACTGTGGAGTCAGATTATTGGTACACAAAACATATTTTGCACTATTGTATTCTGATCTCCATATTATCTACTGCCCTGAAACAGGGTTCCATCAGCACCTCTTCCTGACTCCTGGTTGCTTTTCCCTTTACTTCTGCCTTATGTTAGAGTAGAAAAAGAATCCCCATGGGTTGACATTATACTTATTGACTTATACCATGATGACTTAGGGAAATAGATGGAATGAATACAGTTTGTTGCAGTGGGAAGTCAGGGTTCCTTTTCTACTCTTTAGATGGGATGCAGGATCACAGAAGCACAAATGGGGAAGGGACAAAGCCCTTCAGACATTAGCTATCTTTGGCCTTATAGTAGAGGAGGAGCTGCTGGTTAGTCCACTGTAAAATGTTGGGGCTTAATATATGGTCAATGGCACAAGAGTATTTTATATTCTTTACCCGCTTTTCTCCAGCGCTATTAAGGGATGCAGCTAGGTATAACAAACATCAACCAGTTGTATCAGACTATCAGTGATCAGCATGCTAAAATGCAATTCCTTAGTACCTGACAGGTAGAGAAAACATATGGCAGGCAGGTGGTGGCGGCAGCATCATTAGCAGCTCACGGTGAGATTGGCAGTTCATTTGCAGATAGTGATGCCCACCTGCCATGGGAGCACTACAACACTGGGCACTTGGAAGTCCTCACAATCGTGTCCTTCTCACAGTGTTTAGCCTGCCCTTTAGAATCCTTATTGGTTGGCAGAATACCACTGAGTGGTGACTCCAGGCTCAGCCTGGGAACCAGTGTGATTAAATAGATACTCAACATTGAAGACCTTGGTTGTGAGCAGGTCAGTTTTTTAATGAAGTAAATATTTTCTTTATATATTATACTCCAACTAACCAACTTTATTTTTTTAAAAACTTAATTTTTCCCTTTCAAATATAATAATTTAAAAAAAATCTCAGGAGAAATATATGGTGTGGAAAGTTGAAAGTACCTTCTAATTGTATCTTCAAAGGTAAGCCCTTCTCATGGCATTGGGTATATTCCTCCAGATCCTTTTTTTATTATATGTTACTGACTTATGTTCCAAAATAGGTTTATATTATATGTACCATTGTGCATCTTGCCTTTTTTATTTGGACATTTTTCCATAGCTGAGTGTATAGTTCTGCCTTGTTATTTTCAACAACTGCATTTTGTATATATTTATATATATTTAGAAGTGCTGCTAATGCACTGGTGAGAAAAAATAGACCTGGTCACTGCCAACTTGGAATGCATGATCCAGTACAAGATTTAGATCACAACTTATAATTATGCATTTATGCCTAACTGTCATGAATTCCAAGGGCAGGGTGCTTATACATACATCTTTGTTTCTGTAGGCTAAATTCCTTCACTGGAATTGCTGGGTCAAAGGATATCTATGTATTAAATGCTAGTAGAATTACCACCTTGACCTCTAAAGATGTTTTACCAATTTAGATTCCTGCCAACAGTGAAAAATAGCACTTAGAGGAACACATGAAAATTGAAGGTTCATTAGACAAAAGTGTGGACAACAGTGATTAAATTCAGCAACTGGAAAGCTAGTCAGAGGTTGGGAAATTATGGTGGGAAACAATGAAAATTCCCCAGAAGTATAGATCTGCAGGTGACAGGTGTCTGAGGGTCGTCTCGTCCTCATAGAGGAAGTGTGTCAGAATACAAGACATTCAAAATAATTTGTAAGCTTTATAGGAAGACAGTGAGCTAAGTTTGACTGCAGAATACTCTTATCCTTTTTTTACAACTGCCCCTGAGAGACAATGAAGAGGGTACATTTAGTTAGACTTGTGATACCTAGACCTGCAGCTTGCTGCTTAGAGAGTTTACTCTGCCTTTTAGAAAGCAGGAAAATAGTCAAATAAAGGTGGAATATTCAAGTCTTTGTCTCATTTTTTAATTGGGTCATTTGTATTTTTATTGTTGAGTTATAACATCTCTTTATATATCCTGGATATTAAACCCTTATCAGATACGTGATTTCCAAATATTTTTTCCCATTGAGTTGGCTGCCTTTTCACCCTTCTGACAAAGTCCTGTGAGGTGCAAAAGTGTTGAATTTTGAGGAGGTCCCATTATCTATTTTTTCTTTTGTTGCACGTGCTTTGGCTATAAGGTCCAAGAAACTACCACCTACTACAAAGTCTTGAAGATGTTTCCCTACATTTTCTTCTAGTAGTTTTATGGTCCTGGCTTTGGCAAAAAAAAACACATGAAGAAATGCTCAACATCACTCATGATTAGGGAAATGCAAATCAAAACTACAATGAGATATCATTTCACACCTATCAGAATGGCCACTATGAAAAAGATAGAGAACTACAAGTGTTGGAGAGGATGTGGAGAGATAGGAACACTTCTTCACTGTTGGTGGGAATGCAGAATGGTACAGCCACTGTGGAGGACTGCTTGGCGGTTCCTAAAAAAGTTGAATATAGACTTGCCACGTGACCCGACAATACCACTACTGGGTATATATCCAGAAGAACTGAGAGCAGTGACACGAACAGACATCTGCGCACCGATGTTCATAGTAACATTATTCACCATTGCCAAAAGTTGGAAACACTCCAGGTGTCCATCAACAGATGAATGGATAAACAAACTGTGGTCTATTCACAAGATGGAATATTATGCAGCTGTAAGAAGAAATGAAGTCATAAAGCATATGACAACATGGATGAACCTGAAGAACATTATGTTGAGCGAAGCAAGCCAGACACAAAAGGACAAATACTGTATGAATGCGTTACTATGAACCAAATATGTTGTGTAACATATTGTTTGATTAAAAAAAAAATTATTTGTATTCAGTACATTTAATTGAGAAATGTAAAAAAAAAACAAAAACAAAAAACTGGTTAAAAAAAAAAAATAAAGGTGGAATAATTTTTCCTCCATGACTACCTGAGACCATTTTTATTAATGGCTTATTTATTGGACATGTCTTTTAATTATTAATGACTTTGGGGAGCCATCTTTTTCTTGGGAATGTGCTGGAAGGGTCCTCTTGAAGCACCCAGGGTATTCAGGTGTTGGCTGGGTTTGATGTTAGGAGGGATGCCTCACCTCTGCCTGGCTCATGCTGCTAACTTGTTGCCTATGGAATGTGTAGGCAGAAAAGCCCAAGCAATATTTTTGCTTCATTTCTGTGATAACTTAGAAGTGGAAACTAGAGAACTGGTTTATAAAGTTGCCCAGAGCTAGCTTACTTTGTGAATTTAAGCTCTTTGGGGTACAAAGGCTACATTTGACCTAGGCCTTTTGTCCAGTGCCAACCACCTAATTTTTGAGTGTGTGTTTGGGACTGGGAAGTTGGCTGTGTGGCATATATGCTGTTTTTCTGAACAGGGGCTACAAGTCAAGAAACCTGAATTTGGACTGGACACAGATGCCATAGAGCGTGGCCTTTGATCAGTGGTTGTGTGTCATTTCAGACATTGACTTTAGGTGTAACTGTTCTATGCGTACTCTGTGCCTTTGATCAAGGAATTTCATTTCATTTAGTAGGCCTTCATCTTCTGTGTGAGATATAGGGAGAGCGTGGTGCATATAAAAGAAGGAGTTCTGATGTTGACACCTGGCTATCTTGGAATATCATCTTAGCAACAAAACAGAGTAATTTATATAATACTCTAGGTGCTGTGTCCTTGGGCTGTTTCTCTTTTGTGCTATTGGCACCTATGCCTTAAGAATTACTATATTTTTCCTCATAATTCAAGAGAGTCTTTCTTTAGGCCAATTAACTTACTATATTTTTCCTCATAATTCAAGAGAGTCTTTCTTTAGGCCAATTAACTGTGCTAATGATAACTTACCTGAATTCATGTTTCCTTGGCGGAGTGACTTCAAAATGTCAACTCCTGGACATGCTGGATAAATGGGTGTTCTCTAAACTATGGTGAATGGAGGATGGCTTTTCCACACTGACTCTGCTCACCCAGGCAATACCTAGTGTCTAGAACAATAGGAATTTATTGGAACTCTTGGCAGGGTGAGCACTTTAAGTTTCCTTTTTTGTTGTTTAGGTCTCTCATATTTGGCCTTTAGGTGAGTGGGGACATTCACTTCATGGACTGGCATGTATTTGCAGAGAAAAACTTTTGTTTTTATACATTTTTAAATATTTTTTCCCTCAGTAATTTTTCTTTGAGGTCATTAAGCAAACTCCCCCTTTTCATATCCTTATACCTTCCATCTTAGTTCTATTTCTGCTGTTGTCTAAAAGACTGGGTGGCAATATGTGTATTCTGCACAAAGACATAAGTATCTCCATATATTTGTGCTGCTTTTGTGGCTGAAAGCCCTCCAGGGAGAGTTCTTGATGAAATCATTTGATTTCCCCTGTTGCTGACCTTGGGGATTTTGGATACAGATGACTGTGATTGACACGTTTATAAAGGAGAAAAACGACCCGCACTTGACTTCCATATTTTAGAACAAGGCCATTAGAGACGTTAGCTCTGATGAGGAGTAAGAAGGGACATGCTGGGGATACAAGGGAGTTTCCAGTGGCTTCTCTGGAGCCCTCTGGCATTCCTTCATAGGGACAAGCAGTGTGGGTTTAAAATCAAGTATTGGGGTGAGTTGTGCCAGTGATTTAATAGTGGATAAGATAATGGCTGGAACATTAGCAGAAACACAGATTACATTTTTTAGATATATTTGTAGACTTAGAAGGATGTTTAATGAAAATTCTGGCAGCTGAGTGGTTATTTTCAAATAGTGGTCTTTATGTTTTTCTCTAAGATACCCATAGATTTATTCAAAATGTTTTCAGTTGTCAAAACTATACTTCCCTAATGACTCCCTCATCTGTTTGCTCGCACTCTGCTCCTTGTATCTGCTTGGTGTCTGCTCCTTGAGTCCGCTTGGTGTCTGCTCCTTGAGTCCGCTCGGTATCTGCTCGTCTTCTTTAGGTGGCACTGGAAAGTGAACCTGGGACCTCCCACGTGAGAGGTGGGCATCCAGCTGCTTGGGCCACATCCACTCCCCTTAAAGACTTTTATATATGTCTATGGTTTACCTCCATACATAAACTATGCAGTACATTTTTAGACCATTTTAATGTTATTGTAGTTTTTAGGTTATTATCACTACTACTGGAAATATTTGCCAATCTCTAATGGCCCCTTATATAAAAGGTTTTTTATGTATGTTAGTGGATCTTGTGCCTGTGTATGCTTCTAATTAAATATTCACCAAACAGAATATTTATTGGGGAGCACTTAAATCGATGCCTGATGTCACATAGAAACTTCTAGCATCTTCACGGACCCAGTAGTAAGCTGGATTTTACCTTTCCCCTCAAAACAGGTAGTACCACAGGCCTGTCCAGTAGGGAGGTTATTTTGTCAGAAATGTGTCAAATAATGTGAGAAAGCTACTTGATTCTGTGCTTATAAAAGTTTGTAAGCACTATAGGTTAACATTCCATTGATGAAAATGAAATGTGCCCAAAATAGTTCTGTCTCTGTGTGGGGGAAGTGGGAAGGGTGATTGTAGATGGGAGAGAGCAGATAAATACATGAGAATAAACAACCAGCCTTAGCACCTAATTACAATGATTTGGAAGGGGGTGTTACAGAATATATCTAGGCTGGATTGGAGAGGTAGTAAGGGAGCATTGGTTTATGTCTCTTTATCTTTGCAGTGTAGCTGAGATCACAAAATGTATAATTTTTAAAAATATATATGTGAAAGTGCTTTTAATTTAAGATATACTGAAGCAGGAAAGTGGATGTGGCTCAAGCATTTGGAATCTCGTCTACCATATAGATGGTCCAGGGTTTGATTCCTGGGGCCTCCTGGTGAAGGGAAGCTGGCCTGTGTAGGAGTACTGGCCCGCACGGAGTGCTGGCCCGAGTGGAGAGCTGGTGCAGCAGGATGACGCAACAAAAAGAGACACAGAGGAGAAACAATAAGAGATGCAGCAGGGAAGCGGCTGTGGCTCAATCAGTAGGGCTCCCGTTTACCATATACCGGGTTCGGTTCCCGGGGCCTCCTGGTGAAGGCAAGCCCACCCGCGGCGTGGTTAGCTGACCCAGCGAGCACAAGCAGCAAGGAGGGGATAAATGAATAAATAAATAAAATCTTAAAAAAAAAAAAAAAAAAAAGAGATACAGCAGACCATGGTGTTGAGTGCAAGAGATTGAGCACCTCTATCCCACTCCGGAAGGTCCCAGGATTGGTTCCTGGTACTGCCTAAAGAGAAGACAAGCAGACATAGAAGAACACACAGTGAATGGACACAGAAAGCATACAGCGAGCACAAAAACAATGGGGGGAGGGTTGATAAATAAATAAATCTTTGAAAAACAAAACAAAACACTAAAGCTCAAAGATGTCTTAGTGGAACATTTCAATCACCAAGTTAAAGAATTCTAGAATTACATTGGCAAATCAAGAATTAAGAACATCCAGTCATTGAATTGATGGAAGTCACTGAAAAGTATCTTGATTTACCATATTGAAAAGAATGATAGTTACAGATTAGAGGATTGTTTATTCCTTTGTTCAATTTTATTCTCAAACCTGAAATTGTTTTTTTTTTTGGAGCTTAAAAGTATATGGCTGGGGATGGATGTGGCTCAAATGGTTGGGTGTCCGTCTCCCATATGGAGGGACCTGGGTTTGATCCCGGGACCTCCCGGTCGGGGAGAAAAAATAAATAAAAATATATGGCTGGAGGGATCACAGGTATCTCAAGCAATTAGGCCTCCCTCTTACATTGGAGGTCCCGGGTTTGGTTCCCAGTGCCTCCTAAAGAAACAAGGAAGATGAACAGACACAGCAAGTGCAAACAACAAGGGGGTGGGGAGAAATAAATAAATAAAATAAATCTTTAAAAAAAAAAGCGGATGTGGCTCAAGCGATTGAGCTCCCGCCTACCACATGGTAGGTCCTGGGTTCAGTTCCTAGTGCCTCCTGGAGAATGCGAGCTGGTGCAGCAAGATGACACAACAAGGAGATACAAGGAGAAAAGAAAATGAGAGACACAACAAACCAGAGAGCTGAGGTGCCTCAAG
The DNA here is from genome assembly GCA_026826555.1 of Tolypeutes matacus. Taxonomy (NCBI): domain Eukaryota; kingdom Metazoa; phylum Chordata; class Mammalia; order Cingulata; family Chlamyphoridae; genus Tolypeutes; species Tolypeutes matacus. The sequence goes on along the minus strand of JAKSZT010053770.1, from coordinate 452,519 downwards.
CAATTGAGCACCTCTCTCCCACATGGGAGGTCCCAGGTTCAGTTCCCAGTGCCTCCTAGAGAGAAGACGAGCACAGAGAGCACACAGTGAGTGGACACAGAGAACAGACAGCGACCACAAACAACAAGGGGGGAGGGATAAATAAATAAAATAAATCTTTAAAAAAAAAAGTATATGACTTACCTTTTATTGTAGTTGGATAATAAATTTCTTTTAAAATGTAGGATAAACATTTTTTTTTTTTTTTTTTTTTTTTTTAAGATTTTATTTATTTATTCATTTATCCCCCCCTTGCTGCTTGTGCTCGCTGGGTCAGCCAACCACGCCGCGCGGGCGGGCCTGCCTTCACCAGGAGGCCCCGGGAACCGAACCCGGGGCCTCCCATATGGTAAACGGGAGCCCTACTGATTGAGCCACAGCCGCTTCCCAAACATTTTTTAAGAATACCATTTTCATGCCATATTTTTTCATCTCCAGTTTAAGAGAGTTTACAAGGATTCATAAAACACAATTTTACAGGAAAAATAAAGGATGAAAGGACCAAAAAAGTTAGCATGGAAGAATGAGGTAAAGACTTTTATTAAGCCTTAACAGATAGTCTAGAATTGTACAGGCCGTTGTGGTGGCCCTAGCCATATGGAGTTACTGAGCACTTGAAATGTGGTCAGTCCAAATGGAGATGTGCTATAAGTGTAAAATACGTACTAGATTTCAAAGATAAGGAAGGAAGGAGGGAAAGAGAGTGGGAAGGAGGGAGGGAGGGAGGGAAGAAATACCTCAGTAGTTTTCCTATTTGGTTATATGTTGAAGTGATAATGTTTTGAATAATTTGAGTTAGATAAGAAAAACTATTAAATTTTCACTTTTGGGGGGTATCTTTATTGCTATTAGAAAATTTAAACTTATATGTATGGCTCTAATTTGTGACTCTTGTATTTCTACTAGACATTGCTAATCTAGATATATAAGTGCTTTTAGGAGGGAGAAAAGATCAAGAATACATAGTTTAAATATTGAGGAATATTGTAGAGGCTCAAATTAAGTCCAAAGCAAATGGAAACTTGTCTCTTTTTCATGTTTATTGTCTTCCTAATTTTGTAAGGCAAGAAATAGCTTGCTCATAATTTCTCTAGTTAGCCTATTAATTGAGATAATGTTTCACAACATACTGCTTCAATTATGTATGGTAAAGGAAATATCCAATAACTGGTACTTGGAAACTTCATCTGGAAAATGTCTAAATAAATACTAAATAGGTAATCATTTTTTAAAGTAAGCCCTGCTTATCTCAAGTTGGGATACATATGTATGAGATCCCTATTCTTGTTTGCTTTGGCTCCTTAAGGAGAAAAATATATTTAATTGAGTCTTTCTGCCTCATAATTTAAGCAAACATATATCTTACTTGTACATTAAAAATTTACCAAACAATATTTATTGGGGAGCAGCAATCATGTGTGTGTGCATGTATGTATTTCATAGAAACTTATTTAGTACTTACTTTGTGCCAGGCACTGTTCTAAAAAAAAAATCAATGTGTGTTTATCTGAAAATAGCTTATATTTACAAAGAGCTTACTGTAAGTCGGATTCTGTTATATGTATGTTAATGCATTTCTTTCTAAGTGCATTAACTCTATGAGGTAGGTACAGTTATCCCTATTAGTTAAACTGAAGCACAGATAAGTTAGGCAGTCACCCAAGTTCACACAGCTCATATGTAGAATTGCTAGGAGCCAAACCTAGCAGTCTGAGTGTTTCAGAGAGTATCTCTTATCTAGGCTATGTAAATATTTTTTTACTTAGTTTTGTCTCTAGGCTTCCTTAGTTGGATGTAGGCCCGATGATGTTTTCCTTAACTACCTAGAAATTCTTTCTTGCAAGCGAGGGGTCATGTAAGAACTAATTTGGAGAGGCAGGGCATTATTATTGCTGTTTGTGAATTTATGATTGACTATAGAATAGTGGGTAGGATTATGTGGTGATTATGTGAAATAGCCTCACATAACCATCCTAGTTATAATAAAACCAAACTCATGCTACAGCCTGAAAATGTTCTGGTTATACATTTGTTTTTTCCCTACCTCATCTTTTATACGTAGGTAGTTCACATTTTGGTGTTTTCATTATCATCAATAGCATCATAAAGTCTATGAAGTGTCTTTGGTGGTTTGACACTTTTCTAGTGACTAAGCTGTATGAAGAATATCTGTAGATCCCCAGAATTCCTTAGGTGTGGTCTAAATAGAATTTAGTACAATTCTATCGTACTAAACTGCTTCCAGACTTTATAAGAGGTTGAGATATCAATTTGGTCATATTTTAAGTTTCCACCTTAGTTCCTCTGAAATGTCCCTGAAATTGCTTCCAAGGAAAATTCCACAATCCAGTGGACCAAGGGTGAATTATATTGCCTGCTACCCTTTCTCATATTTGAGAAACAATTAATATGAGAAATTATGTATATATTTTTTGACTTATTAGTCAGGGAGAACTCAATTTACATCTAAAGCTTTATTCCAATTTCAGAATACTGACCCCCTCCCCCCAGTATACCACATGATGCACAGTTGAAATAAATATATTATAGTTGTGTAAAACAGCAGAATGGTCAACCTAAGTGGTCCTTGAAATGCCTAGCCTTCTAATTTAAAAGGTGTCTGTGGCACTTTGAAATTATTTTATGAATCCCAAAAAGAGAAAGTTTATGTTTATAAACCAATCTCTGCCTTTGGGTGTGGTACCCTTTGATTGCATTAAATTCAGCTGAGGGACCTTTGATTAGATTACTTGATAAACTCACTAGGGCTTTTGATTGGACTAAGTCAGTGAGGCATGACTCAGGCTGAGTCTTGCTAGGTCTTATATAAATGGAAACAGAGAGAGACAGAGGAAAAAGGAGAAAAAAGGAGCTGCCATATTTGACTCTGCCATGTGAGAGAGAGGACTGCAGGATAACAGAAGCCCCCAAAGAGGTTCAAATGGCTGAGGCCCAGAAAGATACAAGCCCTTTACCTAGTTGCTCACAGCTGAGCTCCAAGAGATGGTAGATTACGGAGGGGAAGGCAGAGACCTCCACACAGATTGGTGGCCATCTTGCTTCACTGTGTGGCAACAACACTAGGATCAACAGTAGCTGACGTTGGTGAGAAAGCATTTCTGCTGATGCTTCGGTTTGGGCATTTCATATCCTTGGAACTGTATGCTTTGACCCCAGATAAATCCCTTTTATGAAAACCAACAGGGGGAAGTAGCTGTGGTCAAGCAGTTGAGTGCCTGTTTACCATATGGAGGACCTGGGTTCGATCTCCAGGACCTCCTGGTAAAAAAAGAAAAAAGGCATCCCAGACCTGTGCGGAGAGGCACAGGCTCTGATGTGGCGAAGTGACGCACCAAAAAAACAATGACGCAACCAGATAGGAAAAAAAATAACAATCAAAAGATTTCGGGTACTTTGCATTGACAGTCCTTTGGCAAACTAAAACAGTGTCCTTCAGAATTTTACGTCTGGTGAAAGGGTCCCTGATTCATATGTTCATTCATCCAACACATACTAAATGCATACTATTTTGCCAGGTTCTGTGCCAGCTGTTTGGATGAATAAATGACATGGTCTCCAGATACCCAGAGTTCTAGGCTCTTGCTCTTGTTTTCCAGATGAAGAAACTGTGGCCCAAAGATATGATGTGACTCATTTGTAAGGGAGGGACAGGTAGAGCCAAGCAAGAGCCTGAGGCTCCTTGTAGTCATTGCTACAGGCAGGGATCAGGCCCTGGGTGGTTTGGATGGCCAGTGTACATATGTGAAATACTTGTATACCAACTGTTTCAGGAATATCTTTATTAACATGAGGAATACATCTATATCAATACTCCATTTTTTGAACTCATGCCATTCCAAATGAACTTAACCACAAATGCAAAATTCAGGTCATCATTGAACCAGATGAAGACATTGCCAAGATTTACAGTTTCAGTTGAAATTGTTTAAGCTGTAGCCCTTTTTCCAGTGAATGATAGGTCAGTGATGGGTATCTAGAGATGAAAATCTCCAAGATAGGGGAACAAATCTCAGAAACCACAGGAGAGGGACATAAATGCTAATTACAAATTGATTTTAATTCCTGGTGTGTCATAGCTGCCTGCAGGTGTGTCTCTTGGCTGTAGGCTATTCTTGGGGCCTCATTTGTATTTGAGATTTTCTTTGATAATATTCTCTCCACTCAGAGCTCTTTAATCTCTGACTTATTTTCAGTTCACTTTCTCTAGAAATATGAAAAAATTAATTGGAAAGCAGATGTAGTTGTTCATTTTTTAGATATAGAAGATGAAATTTTTGTTCTTATTGATTTCCCTGAAAGACAGTTTTAGGATATTGCCTCATTTCAGCTTTCTAGACTGAAAGATGCACAGTGTTCAGTTTTGTTTGTTGTTGTCATTACTCCCCATCACATTCACTATCTGCTACTACCCATGTGGTCTTCTTGATGATTTAGCACTCTTTCTGGGAGAGACCAGAGTTCCTCTGTACAGCGCGTCTCTGCTGAAGGACTGCTGTCCTGGCCCTGTATGGTTGCTGAGGAGGACGTTTGGCCTTGGTAGGTGCAAGGTAACCTTGCTATTCACTTAGTTTATTTTTAAGCAGGGCATGATTTTTACACCCCTTATTAGTAGAATTGAGTGCCTGAGCTTCTTATAGATTGGGTGAACACACAAGGGTATGTGGACTTCTTTCCTCATCTCCACATATTTATTGACTTCCCATGAATGCCCCAGATTGGACCATACCCTGTGGCTCTGTCCTTTAAAACTTGGTCTTGAGATACTCCACATTCCAGGGTGTGAGCACCCTTGCAGTTTAGATTCTGTACGATTCTGATTTCCTATGTGATGTTGCCCTGACTTCAGCAGATGTCCAAGTGCTTTCCTGACCCTCTTCCTCCTTCTGAAGCTGTAGATTAGTTGCATTAGGGCAGGAAACTGAGGCTCTAAGAAGCAAATGACTTGCCGTGGAGCCTTGCCCAAGGAGAGTTCTATCATGTATCCGTTTAGTAGTCAGAAGTCGTGCAGGATACTTCACCCCTTCCGAGAAATTTGAGTCAGCCCTGCCTCTGAGCACAGCCCTCCCACTCCTTGCCTTCTTTGTTGCCTATGTTAGCTGTGGCCACCTGCATACGGGGGAACTCCTTAAACCTCTTTGTTGGAGATAATCGTTGTTCCACCCCATCTGGTCACTCTCTCTTTCCTCACATTTACCTATCTCCTTAGCTTTAGCAAAATTGGTATGACCTAGTAATTTCAATGTAGACAACTGGCTTTAGGAGTCATCTTTATATTTCCTTCTTTTCTGTGTTACTATATTATGACAGTACTTCCTAGTGAAAGAGGTACCTTAACCTTAGCCCTTAATTAATTGGCTTTCTCACTCATATGACTCGTTTTCATTGCATCTAAAACATGATTAGGTGGAATGTTCGAGTGGTCTGACAGTTGTAATTTTGAGGCAGCTGTCCTTTTCCAAATTTCCATATTCATTTTAAAAATGAGTTTTTGAGGAGCAGTCAGTTTGAAAGGGTTTTAATGGTGCTCACCAGCAGTGTGGCCGAATTTAATGCCTGGGCTACATACTGTCTATAAGCTTATCAGTGGGAACTAAAGATATGTTTAGAAAGGGGGTCTCTAGGCTCACGGATTTGGGGGGATGGTTTCAGGCTGCTTGCTAGAATGTATCTCTTTGGCCCAAGTATGTAAACCTTGATTATGATTCAAGCCAAGCATACACCTTCATTCCATAAAGGCAGACCTAGTATACCTGATAATGGGTATCACATACTTGTTTCTTTTGACACATGGCCATGTTTGTCTTAAAAGGTTTCATAAAGAAAAAGCATTATTTAGTGTGCCCATGTTCATTTTTTTTTTTTGGTGTTCTCTTTTGTGTGCCAGGATTGAACAGTTTTCCCATTTATGTTCCTAAACTCCTAACCTCTTTTGTATGCATATCTTTCCCTCCCTACTAGACTGTTAGTTCCTTGAGCTGAGCGTCTAGGCCATGTCCTACTTCCTGTTAGATAAATATTAGTCTTCCTTCAAACTCTTTGGTCAGAAGAGTACTTTAGTTAGTTCTTTTTCTCCTGGTATTCCTCAGTCCTTCCCAATCTGAGTCTATCTCCTGGAAAAAGAATCAATAGTGGTCTCTACATTTGGTTGTAGGAGGCTTGCTGGAGGGAGAAATGGGACTTGTTCATTCAAAACTTAAAGGTTTTTCTGATCCATTTTGCCCCCCTCCCCCCCCCACCCCCCCGCAAACAAACAAATTTTATTAGGGTTCTCTAGGGAAACAGAACTGACTGGCGGTATCTGTAAATAGTATGAGATTTTTATAATATTGTCTCATGTGACCTAGGGGAAGCACAATTCTAAATTCTGTAGGGCAGGCTGCATTCTAGAGACTCAGGTGAAGATCTTTGTTGAGTTCCCCAGGAGACGCTGGCTATCAGAAGCAGAGATGGTGATTCTCTGAATGCTGAAATCACATCTCCTTTTAAGGCCTTCAACTGATTGGATAAGACATCACTCATTGTTGATGGCAGTCTCCTCAGTTGATCTAAGCAGTCAACTCACTGATGATTAAAGTCCATGATTAGCTCAGAGGTTGCGTGATCAAACAACTAGGCACCATTACCTGGCTGAATTGACACATGAGCCTAACCATCACAACTTCCTAACTCCAAATGTGTTAGGATTGGGTGTTAGCTGTGTTGCTTTGATTCACATATTGAGAAACTAGTCTTAAACATCTTTGTGATTGTTCCTTTGAACCTTGGTCCTTAAGAAGTTACAATAGACAAAGGGGTCTGGCCCAAAAAAGATTAAAAGACTGCTTTACCACAATGTCTGGGAGTCATACATGCATTGCAGTCCTTTTCTCTGTCACGTATAATTTCTGTGGGGCCTTAAATGTTCAGCCAGTTTTCTTTCTCATTTGGTATCATCTGTTTTTTAATTGTTGCTTTTTAAAATCTTAGACCCAGAAAAATCAAAATGTAAGATATTGCCTTAAAAAAATTTTTTTTTAAACAATCTTTTATAGTTGTCCAGCATGGGTGACTGCTAGTGAGCTAGGCTGCAAACTACCAACTCTTAACTCCCTTCATTCTTTATTTCCAGGTCAATGTGACTGTGGACTACATAAGACCAGCCAGCCCCGCCACGGAGACAGTACCTGCCTTTTCAGAGCGTACCTGTGCCACTGTCACCATTGGAGGAATGTGAGTATTCTGGCTGGCAGGGATTTAGCCACACTCTTTAAGAAGTTCAGAGTTCTCTCTCATCCAAGTGTCTCCTTCCATTGGCCCCACTTTGTTTCTCTTCCTTTTGCTCTTGGCCACAGTGTTTTACAATTGTTACGCACAGTACTCTGAATGTGCAAAGTATTTTATAATCTCTCACTAGCTAATCATGTATTTCCATTGTTTTTTTTTTTTCCATTGTTTTTATTTAAATTTTCTTTGGCTCAGTGTACTTGGCACTATGTAGTAAACATTATTCCTATTAAAAATACCATTGATTGAGTGATAACCAGGCCTTAGGTGTTATTCAAAATTTAGCTAGAAAGATTTTCTGCATATTGGTTTAGGAAGTTCAGTTATATATATACACACACAGGCACACGCAAAAGAGAGAAGAAATGAGGTTAATTGGACATTTTCTTTGTATAACTGGGTCTTCCTCTTCTGCTGTGCTGACTGTGTCCCGATTATTTTCCAAGGTCTCTTGGCAGCCTGGTTGATGAACAGAGTTTTTCCAGGGAGATAGCTGATAGGGAAGGAGAAAACCTGCTGGGCCATGCTTCTACAATAAATATTAAAACAGTCAGTCAGTCCACAGTAGCAATTCTTACTCTGCATAAAATATACCAGCATGGTAATTGTTTCCTTCTCTATTTAACGATCTTAAATGCTGTTTATTATCAAAGTGGTATTTTTCTTTTCTTCTAAGGGGGCAAAGTGGAAGGGAAGAAAAGAATAGGTTTCTCATCAAAACAGGGCTTGTGTTATTGAAAGTACAATGAAGCCTTTTAGGAGACACCCTCTAAACTACAGTATGCCTCTCAGAGGAAGGGAGATCTTTCAGACATTTGGCTTGAGAAAGCGCTCCCATCAAACAGGACCTCTTTGACCTCATTTTTGCTGTCACATTTGGAAATGACTCTCATTAGCCACTGTCACCACTCCTGTATTTATTAATGTTGTTAATGTTCACCTAACAATCAGAGGTTTCTTTGCCATGTGGAGCTCAGTACCAGCTTCTGATGCCAGTACTTTAACTCCATGACAGGACAGGTTTTGTAAAAAAACAAGTTCTTGACAAAAAAACATTTTTTGACAAATTTTTTGAAATGGTAAAAACTAGGACATAGTTTAGTCATTCTTCTACCTGTATGACTTGCAATAATGATTTATTACCACTTCTTAGGAGCTAGATATATGCTTCTGTGCTTTGTTATCTCCTCGGATGAGTCCAGCATGGCAAGTTACCTGGAAAGCAGTGTGAGTTTCCTCATAAAATTGTGTTGTTTTTTTTTTTTTTTTTTAAAACCAAACTACAATCGAGAAATTTACTGATATTGTTGAGTTCACTAGTAAGCAAACTCCCTAAAGTTGGTGAATATTATCTTTTTATTCACTGTTGTAGCCCCAATATCCAGTTATAGTAGGAGCTCAGTAAATTTGTTGAATATATATTGCAGGTTGTCCCCTTATGGAGACTAAATAACAGCTAGTACTTAGCTGTCTTATTACCTGGAATGGCTATTTCTTTTGAGCTACAGATTTATTTTTATTTAATCAGTACTTTGAAACTTGTAACTGATAGTTTTACTTTTCTTCTTTTGTTTGGTTTTGGAATTTCAGTGCCAAAGATAGACCATCTCTAGAAAGTGGACCTCATAGCATGCCTTTTGTGCCCTGACCTTACTCATAGTTTCTCTTTGTTTTCCCTTTGCCTTGGTTTTGTTTTTATTTACCTTAAAATGATTTTTCTGTAATTTTGCAAGTCACTTCAAATAATATTGTTGAAAAGTTTAGGTATTAATAAGAGTAGTATACACATACTCAGCTTATGTTCAGAATCAAAGTATACTAAAAGTCTTCTATCTGGTGTTTTGGTTAGTCAAAAACATTGGTTAAAGAATAGGGTTACTTAAAAAGGAAAGAAAGAGATATATTTCAATATATCTTAGTTTCATTTAGAACATAAAGGGTACATAGATTTATAAATCCTTGGGCAGTATGGATCAACTATTTGATGTTATGGTAAATTGTATAACTTCCTGTTTAGAATAAGGACTTAAAAACACTAATCATAGAATAGAACCCCAGTTTTTTGTAATGTACCTTCCCTTTAGCTGTTAAAATTGTCCTGCTCATATTTATTTTGTAGCCATTTTTATAAAATCTTTTTAGGATTCAACTGTTTTCATAAATACATGTTCTTTCTTTGTATACTTATATTTCAATGATTTATACAATCTTTAATGGAGTACATAATTACAATAATAAGCACAGCCAGCATAAAACAGATTTGTGGACAAAAAAAAAATGACTCAGCTGTTTTGTACAGAAGTGCTCACGTGTGCTAGATTGGCCCCATTCAGTAGTCATCAGCCAGTATGTAGGTTTTGCTGAGGTAATCGAATGTGTGGGTCAGTTAGAGGAAGGTTAGTTATGAGAACATCCGTGGTATTCATTGCCTCTCTGAAAGGTAGGCTTTGTTCAAACTTATAGAAATATTGTGGAATTAAAAAGAGATCCAGTCCATATAATGCCTGCCATAATCTGTGGATTTCCACACAGACTGTGAGTTTTCCTTAGAGTTCTTCATAGTGACAAATGGTTTTCCGGTTAAGAGATCAGCTGGGCTCCTCAGACTGTAGAACAGTGTCTCTGAAGCTGGTGATTCTAGGGAAATGAGAAGAGGCAGATGAGATGGAGTTTCTTATTGGGCTATTTCAAAGTGGAATTTTAGGTGTATTTTTATGACAATGTGTGTGAATTGTCTGTATCCTCCCTCAGTAGGGGTTAGTCTCATCCTTTTTTGTTTCTCCTTGATGTATGGGCAGGAGTTGGTCACAGGATCCTTGGGGAGGCCTCTCTGCTGCAGTGCAGGCTTCAGCTCTGTATCTCTTGCCCTCTGGGGAATCAATGAAAACGAGGTTCATAGTTACTTTAATAGATTAAAATTTCTTTCTTGATTAACTTCACTACGGAGTTGGCAAGAGTTGTTATCTGCTAATCAAAACAGTTTAAATAAAAAATTAAAAAAAAAATCAAACTTTGAGCCGTTTCTCATTCTCTGGCTCCCAGGTTGGGAATTAGCTGATCCTTTCAGGCCTGGTTTGTGACATGAAGCTGTCAAGATGGCACTTCCTGTTAATTACTTTTTATTGTATTTAAGATACTTAAATAACTCTTCTTGTGATTTACTTTTTATGTAATTAGCTTCAGTGATTAAAATCTCGTTCTTTCATTATTGCCAGGGCTTTCTTGAAGAGTGAGATTTTTCTGGGGTGACCTTTTCCTGGGCTGGACTTGCCAATTACTCTGAGCTCCGATTTGGCAAACCCATATAATCTATTAACAGGTGGCTTTTGTCTTTCTGCATATCACATTTTCAAAGAAGTATGTTAGAAGAAAACTTGTTCATATTTAGAAGGGAGTCCCTGAAAATATATAACTTAGGGTCAGCCTTAAATATAGCTTAGGGTGAAGCCTCACACATTCATACCCATATCCACACCTCCCAACCCCGACTCTGGAAAATGGTCCATATTCAGAAGATACAATGTCACCAAGGTATTTCCCCTTTGTTTTCTATTGAGTATTTTACATTGGTAAGCGTCAAGAGACATGGCCTACTTTGGGAAAGTGAGAAAATGGCACCGAGATAGAACTATGATCATATTTTTTGGAGAGGTAGTTTGGTTTTTGTAATGGTCTTTATTCTTTGGACAGTTCCAGTTCACGATTCTCTTGCTCCACCCCCCCACCCCCCCACACTCCCCCACCCCCTCCACTCCCGCCTGTGATCCATGTATCGCCTTTGTACTCAAGTACTTGAGCATGGAATCTTGTTACCAGAGACATCATCAGAGATCTGTTGGGCTTGGAATATCTTAGGTGACCCTTTGGCTCTAAGGATTATCATCTGGAAGGCTCAAAACTGTCTTGTGTGGGGTGGTTTTGTGTTTTTTTTGTTTTTGTTTTTTTTTAAGATTTATTTTATTTATTATCCGTCCCCCCGACCTTTGTGCTTGCTATCTACTCTATGTCTGTTTGTCTTCTTTTTGTAGTAGGCACCAGGAACTAAACCCGGGACCTCCCATGTGGGAGGCAGGCATCCTATCACTTGAACCACCTCCACTCCCTGCTTCTTGTGTCTTCCATTGTGTTTCTTTGTTGTGTCAGCTCGCTGTCTTACTCATCTTCTTTCAGAGTCACCTGGAACCAAACCTGGGATCTCCCATGTGGTAGGTGGGCACCCAACTGCTTGAGCCATAGCCGCTTCCCTCAAAGCTGTCTTTATGAACTTCTTTTGCATCTCTTTGGTTTTTTTTTTTTTAGATTTATTTTTATTTATTTATTTCTCCCCACCCCCTCGTTGTTTGCATTTGCTGTGTCTGTTTGTTGTGTGCTGGTCTTCTTTTTAAGGAGGCATGGGAAACTGAACATGGGACCTCCGATGTGGGAGGGAGGTGCCTAATCATTTGATCCACCTCCGCTCCCTGTTTTGTTGTATCTCATTATGTTTTCCTCGTATCTCTTGTTGCGTCAGCTCACTGCGCCTGCCTGTCATGTCAGCTGTCTATCTTGCTCGTCTTCTTTAGGAGGCACCGGGAACTGAACCCGGGACCTCCCATGTGGTAGGCAGGAGCTCAATTGCTTCAGCCACATCCGGTTCGCTTTTTGCATCTCTTTAGATTCTTTTTTTTTTTTTTTTTTTTTTCTTTAGATTCTTTATAGACCGAACCTGATTTATTGTATTTATGTGAACCAGACTGTTAAACATGTACGAAATAAGACTTCCTTTACTTCTTTTTTCTTTGGTTCCAATTTACAGGGATACTTTTTCCAGCTGTTCTACTAGTGACTGAAGCATTAGGTTTAGGTCTTGTCCTTGTTCTGCCATAATAATCCTTTTCTGATCCTACTTCAGTTTTTCCCAGTCACAGTAGGAATATATGTCATACAATCCCCAGATTTTCTGGCTTGACTTCCTTAGCTTTAAGACTTTGATTGTCAAGCCTAGCCGCCTAGTTTTTGGAGTTTTCAAATCTTAAAACATACTAATATTTGAGCTTCACGCTAAACCCAGGAAGAAAGTGGCCTCTTGAGACCTTTTTTCCTGGCCTAATATTCTTACTCAGTGGGGTCCACAATCATGAAGGCTTTCTTTCAGCAACTGAGAAAGTGTGGTGGCAGCACGAATGGCAGCAGCTTGGCCAGGAGGTAGCCAACCCTTTTCTCCACTTCATCATATTTGATCACATTTGGTCGTTGTTTGTCTTTTTTTTTCTGAAATCAGAAACAGGCAACCAGCTATACCACTCTTAAAATGAGAAGGTGATACAGTTTTCTGAAAGTCATAGCCTGCCGATTTATATAACTGTTATTTCTGTTATGTCTAGCCACCATTCTGTGGACATTGGAAACATCTGTAGCATTTAGTCCACAATACTTTTGAAGGAAACAGGTGAGTAACTGGGCCTTTCTCTGGTAGCTCATAGTATAGCAATTGTTTTAAGAGACTTGTCTTATTTTTTTTGTTTCATAAAGCACAATTAGAATGAACTTGGCTCTTGCACAGGGTTTCGGGTTGGAGTCAGGAAAATACTGCTGAGTAGCAGATAAATCTGTCTCTCTCTTTCAAATATTTTGTAGCTCTCTAGCATGGAAAACTCATGCTCTCAGGTATTTTCCTTTAGAAACCTCTTGGCTTCAGATTTCTTTATAACCATTGTATTAGTCAGCCAAAGGGGTGGTGATGCAAAGTACCAGAACTCTGTTGGCTTTTATAAAGGGAATTTATTTGGAATAAGAGCTTACAGTTACAAGGCCCTAAAGAGTCCAGCTCAAGTTACCATAAGAGGTATTTTCTCACCAAAGTCTGTTGCCATGTGTTGAAGCAAGATGGTTGCTGATCTCTGCAAGGGTTCAGCCTTCCTCTTCCTCTTAAGGGTTCGTGGTCCCAGATTCTTCCTATCTCACCTGTAGGCTGGAGGGCTTGTTTCTTTTCAGGCCTTCCAGCTGCTCAGGGCTCTGATCTCTCTAGCTACAAACTATCAGGTGAATGGCTCTGCTCTCTTTCTGGAGCTTTAGCTGTTTGAGCCTTCCCCTTTGTAATCTATGGAACTCTTATTTCTATCTGGGGCCACAGGATCCACGTCTGTGTCTATGGAGCTCCCTTCCTCTGTGTATGTTCTTCTGTGTGAGTGTCTGTTTATATAGCCCACCAAGGGGGCAGGGATTCAACCCTGAGTCACCCTAATGTTGTGATCGAATCAAAGCCCTAATCTTGATTTAATCAAGTAAACCTTTGAATTTATATCAGTCACAGGGCATCACTCCCAGAGGAACAACCAGTTTACAAACATAATATCTCTTTTTGGAGTTCCTAACTAATATCAGACTGCCACAACCATCATGTCTATATGGACACTCAGTTTAACTGAGAAATTAAACTTTTCATAGTGGCACCTGTGGACCATGCAGATCAGCTGATGTCCTTTGCTGAGATATTTGAGAGCTCTTTTTTTCTTTTTACAGTGTTCGTTGATTAGTGTGCCAGGCAGTGGGTGACTTGAATATGTATTGAGCTGTTGGTGGCCAATGGGAGAAAACTAGAGACCTGGATGGGGCTTCAGAATATTGTGTCTTTACAGAAGACTATGAAGACAACTGTGAATCTTTCAAGTTCTCTCTTCAGGTAGATTGCAAAGCTATGCTTGAACAGTTAACTTTGTCAGCTTTAACTGGGAAGAATGGTGGTAATGGTAGCACAACATTGTGAATATAATTAACACCACTGAATTATGTATTTGAATATGGGTAAAAGGGGAGATTTTTGTTTGTATATATGTAACTAGAATAAATTAAAAAAAAAAAACAAAACCATAGTGGGGAGTAGATGTGGCTCAAGCTGTTGAGGGCCTGCTTCCCATATGGGAGGTACTGGTTTTGGGTCCCAGTGTCTCCTAAAAAGAAAACAAAAACAAACAACAAGCAGAACAAATTAAAAAACCAACTCAGGGGAGCCATTGTGGCTCAGTGGTTGAGCGTTAGCTTCCCATGTACTAGGTCCTGGGTTCAATCCCCAGCCTCCAGTGCTTCAAAAAACAAACAAGCAGAAAACATAGGACTGTACAATACCACCAGTGAACTCAAATGTAAACTATGGATGATATTTAAATAATACACTTATAATATTCTTTTATCATTTGTAACAAATGATATTAATGCAAAATATTAATTGGAGAGTAGTATATGGGGGCTTTTTTTCTGCATGATTTTTCTGTAAACCAACAACTTCTCTAATTAAAAACAATTATGTACTTAAAAAATTAAAAATGAAAAAAAGGAAAGCTGACTGAAAGCATCTGGCTTTGATTAACTCTCCCTCCTCTGATTTGTGTTAGGGATTAGAAGCTCCAGTTTCAGTTATAATTTGTAAGCCTAGGGGACCAGGGTAGCTAGAGTAACAGGAAGAAGGAACTGGCCTCAATGTCTGCTCATACTGCTGGATTTGGGTGTAGGACCAACAGGTGTAAAGTGTTTGCCTCAAAGGCTTATGTGTGTGCTAGCATGTGTCAAGTCTGTGGAACTTTAAAATCTGTGACAAGCCATCTCAGTTCTTAGAGCACAATTGTAATTGTTATAGCTCTGTGGATTGCAGTGCCCTCCTGGGCTCCTGAGACAAGCCTTAAAGGCCAGAAAGTCACATGGGGTTCTGTTCCAAAGAGATAAGGGGCCTGGAGGCTGTTCCTTGGGAAACTCCTGCTAGTATACCATGGAGGGCCTGGGAGAAGTGAGGCTTTTCTCCAAATCAGGGGAGCTCATCGTAAGGAAAAACATCCTGTTCAGAGATATAGGTAAGTATATTCAAAATCATCTGAATTGGAGGCCCAGTAGAAATGTTATTCTTCCGTGGACCCTCAGCAGTGGACTGGGACCAGACAAGGTGACAGGTTACTGTTTCTATAGCTGTATGCTGAGAACAATAGAATTATGTGTTTATTTGTTTAACAGATATTTATTGAGCATCTACTATGTGCCAGGCACTGGGAGTAAAACAGTGAACAAACGACAAACTGTTCCATGTATTGTCTTCCCCGGTTGTAGTTTGTTCTTGAAATTTTGTAGCAAAATAACTCTCTACTGAAGCCTATTTGTCTTTTTCCTCCTCAAAGGATAGTTCCTGGGCCATTCAGTGATTGAGGAGTTCTGTGAATCTTGACAAATCACTGCTATTCCCACACTGCTCCATCTACTAAGAGTCCAAAGGATTGCTTTTTGGCTGCCTCATCTGATAGAGGCATAGACCTTAACTTCCTAACAGTTTTCATCTGTTTGTTTCTTTCATTTCTTTTGATTACCCTTACAACTTTATAAATGACATTACTAATTTTTATTTTTCACTTTAAACAGTATCTGTACATTTACACTATTATTCACATTCACCCTTTAACCCTCAATTTCTGATATTATTTTAGTTTTAATGATAGTGAACTTTAAAATGCTCAATCTATTTCTGATCAACAGTTTATACTTCCCACTCTAAAAGATAAGAAAATTGCAACACAGTTTCTCCCTTTCTCCTCCTCCAATGACAAGACATTTTATTTTTTTCTATTACCAAGATTTTTATCATTTATTGCATTTTTGCTCTTTCACTGTAATTTGTCATCTAAGTTTTGTCTACAAGCGATCCTAAAATTTTAAATTTAACCCTCTTCCCCCAAAATAGTGGTTAAAATATTTAATTGTATAAGTGTTACTGCTGGACCAAGAAGTATGATAGTTGAGTTAGATCTAGAGAAAAAGAAACAATCCTATGTCACTACATCTCCAGATATATGTTAAATGGATTCACTTTTTTTCTTTCTCCTTTTTATACTTCTTTATGTACAGTTGCCACTTATATTTCAAACCATCCTTTTTGTGATATTTCCTTTCATTTTGCTGAGGAACCTTGAATACTTTTTTATGTGTGGGTGGTAAACACTGAATCCTTGCATGTCTGAAAATATTCGTATTTTTTATTGTTAGTTTCATTATAAAATTTTAGCTTCAAAATGTTTTTTTTCCTCTCTATGATCTTTGAAGACATTGTTATATATTGTTTTTATCCATGCTTATGAGAAATTTAGCTTCCATTTTTAGAATTTATTAAAGTATTTCTAGGTGTTTTTTTTTTTTTTTTTTTTGCCCTGCTATATACTCAGTGGGCCTTTTTATTCTGAATGCACATGTCTTCAGGTCAAGATTTTTTTTCCTGATATTTCTTGGATTATTCTCTCTTGCTTATGTCCTCTGCTTCTGGAAATTCTGCTAGTGTTGTACCTTATGCTTCATGTCTCTGTAACTTTTCTTTCATTTTTTAAAACCTCCTTTATATTTTGTTTTGCATTCAAAGAGATTTTAACTTGATCGTCCAGATTACTTGTTTAAATTCTTCAACCACGCATATTAACTCATTCTCTTTTATTTCCATTCTCTTATTCATTTATCTCTCACATTCATTTACTTACTCGTTAGTTCATTTTATCAAGTATTTACAGTATTCCTACTATGTTCTAAGCATTGTGTGAGACATCAGGAATACATTGGTAGTTCCAAAACAGAAATGTTTTCTGCTCTTATAAAATTTACAGAGCCTATTCTCTCTCTCTTTTTTTTTTCCAGAGATTTATTTATTTACTTTATCCATTTTTAAACCCCCTCTTCCCCATTTGCTGTTTTGTATCCATTCGCTGGGCAATTCTCTGTGTCCATTTCCTGCCATCTCTTCTCATCCTCTTCCAGTCTTCACCAGGATTCGATCCTGGAGACCTCCGATGTAGGAGAGAGGTGTTCTGCCACCTGTGCCACCTCAGTTCCTGGTTTTCAGAGCTTTTGGAGCATCTCGTCCTATCTCTCCCCTACGTCTTTCTCCTGCGTCTCTCTCCTGTTACGTCATCATCTTGCTGCATGGCTCCCGGGGCCTGGCGGCTTACCGGCACACAGAGCCTGGCAGCCCATGCGCCTTCTATATATATATTTTTTATTTTACCGGGAGGTCCCGGGGATCGAACCCAGGTCCCTCCATATGGCAGACGAACGCCCAAACATTTGAGCCACATCTGCCCCCCAGAGCCTATTCTCTTAATTCATTTTATTTTGTTTGTATTTTGCACTCATATTTAAATTCTTTTTCTACTTGTTCTATTTAGTAACATCATGTTTTAAATTTATGAATACAGTATTTTTTCTGATATCTTTGATGATATTATCTAATTTTTTTAATCCTTTTCTTTTATCTGAATTATCTGTTTCCCCCATGATTCAGTGCTCTTTGTCCATTTCTTTTCTTTCATAAGTCCTGAAACATTTTGTGAAGAACACTAGTTTGACTAATATTTGCAGCTGGCGTGGTGTTCTTCTGCAGTTGTGTAGGTGGCAGCCTTTGTCATGAAAGGTGGAAGTGGACAGGGAGCATCAGAGGAAGGCTTTCCTGTAGGATTCCTCAAAGTGTCTGGGCCTGTAGCATGGAAGAAACTGGCAAGGTGCAGATTCCACTAAAATTGCCAAAGCAAAAGGGGCTTTCTTCTGCAGATAAAGAGCTCTTAGTGTATTTCACTGGGGTGGGTGGCTGGGGCTTGTAATGCACTTGGCCTAAGCTGTCTCACATTGTATGCCTCTGCTTTTCTCTTGAGCAACAACATCCATTTAAGGTCCTTCCTCAGTTAAATCACCTACCATCTGTTCTGCCACAACACGTGTTTCTTTAAAGTGAATTATTCCTTATGACATTGGTAAATTGGGGAATTGCCTTGGTATAAAGTAGAAGTCATGTTCATAAGCGATATTCCCAAGTACTTGAAAGTGTTGATGCAATATAAGCTTTCTCACATTTAAAGAGGGAGCTTCAGCAATATGTAACACTTAAAAAAAGAAAAGTCTGAAAATCTAAACTTGAGGAATCTACAGCAGTAACTTCCTTCATTGTAAATTGTAACTACTTTAGTGGCTTCAACAACTTTTACGCTTTCTGCTTTGTTAAGCTTGCTGGCAAGCTGCTAGTGCGATTGGAGAAGCTGTGAAGACACTACCTCCACTGTTAAAGCAATGGATTAATGAAGGCTACACTCTGGATCAGATTTTAAATTTTGATTAAAGGGTTTTCTATTAAAAGCAAAAGCCCTCTAGTACCTTATCTGGAAGCAGGAAGCATGATAGCACCAAGATTTAAGACCTCCCTCCCTCTTTTTCTTGCGTGCAGTTTTATAGAATATGAGTTTTTTTTTTTTTTAGAAACACACAAGTATTTAATGGCAGAGATACCTGTACTTTCTCATAATAGTATTTCTTGGATTTTAGCCAGGGATCAAAGCCCTCTGCTGATAGGAACTCTGTGGACAGCATAGAGAAGGGGGAGAGGCTGGCTGGCCCAGTTCTTCAGAATGTGGTTCCTGATTACTTACTCAAATGATGCCGCCAAAATCACTCTGGCACTTTGTATTTGTCACTGAAGACCCATTGGAGCACTCTCACTTCTTAGTGTTTGTGCTACAGTTTCCTATGCCAATCTGATCTCATTGCTTACTGTCTATCAGAATGTGCACAAACTTTCTGATGCACTGTTAGCCCACTTTTTTGTTTTCCAACACCATTAGGGCTTTATTCTTTTCCATTTCTCTCTTTTCCTTCATTTCACTGGGACCTTGTAAAAGGATGGGATGTGGACATAAGTTCTCAGCCTGCCATTATGACATCAAGCATCCTTTCTTTATTCCTTTAGATAGTAACTGATGTGATAGAAGGGACATTTGGCATGGTTTTTGTGTTGGTTTGGAGTCATGTGCCCCAAACATGTGCTCAGTTTTAATCTCTTCCTGTGGTTGTGAACCATTGTAAATAGGACCTTTTGATGAAGTTACTTCAGATAAGGTGTGACCCAACTGAGTGAGGGTGGGTCTTAATCTTGTTACTGGAGGATTTATAGAGAAGGCCACAGAGAGAGAAGCCACAGGGAATAACCAGAAGCTAGAAATCAAGGGAACCCAGAATAGAAAGGAAAAGACACCACCATGTGTATTGCCATGTGACAGAAAGGCCAAGGAAGCCCAAAGACTGTGGCCAGTTAGAAAATACTGACCTGGGAGGGAGCAAACCTTCTAGCCTCTGAAACTGTGAGACAGTAACTTCCTAATATGAAGCCAACCCCTTGAATAATAATTGTTTTAGGAGCCAAGAAACTAAAACACTGACCTATAAGCACAAATTCTGGGTCTTTGATATGCTGTTTCTTAGTGCCTTTCTCTGTTCAATTCCTGTGCTCAGAAAAGTGGTAAGGGAAATAGGAGTTGTTCAGGTTTGTACTGAACAGTCTTTTTAAAAAGTAATGAAAATTTAATAACATTTTGAAAAGTTTAGAAAATAGGGAGGTATTACCCATGAATTTCATCTTGTTAATATGATCATTATTTGTGATGGGGGTAGGGGTGTATTTTGTGTTCTAGTTATTTTTTTTAAGAATTTAGTTTAAGAACAGGAAAACTTTGACTACTTGGCATAGTATTGAGATGAAGTCTAAGGCAAGTTATTGTTTGGATCTTAAGATTCTTTGGCTATTTTTTTAAAGTAGGCTTTGGAGATAAACAGACCTGGAGTAAAATTTCAGCTCTACTGTTAAGTAGCTGTCTACTTTCTACTTATATATCCCAAGTGACGAAAGGGCAGAGGCTACTGATTTAGTATTTTGGGGAGTATTTTTTTCTTCACTCCCACCTTAAAAAGGCTTACAAGAAGTCATGTTCTGTGGAATTTTTAGAATTATCCTTATCAAATAAAAAACAA
The DNA here is from genome assembly GCA_026826555.1 of Tolypeutes matacus. Classification (NCBI taxonomy): domain Eukaryota; kingdom Metazoa; phylum Chordata; class Mammalia; order Cingulata; family Chlamyphoridae; genus Tolypeutes; species Tolypeutes matacus. The sequence goes on along the minus strand of JAKSZT010053770.1, from coordinate 432,407 downwards.
ATCCAAACTTACAGGGCTTGGGTAAAAGTTAACATTTTCATCCTCTCTGCTGTGATATCTTTGTGAATTTTTGTGTGTTCAGTGAAAATGTGTTTTCCCAACAGAGAAACAAATGGAACTTGGAGGGATTTAATAAATATTTCGGCCTTGGAAATGAATCTGTATGGTAGAATTTGGAGATGTGTAAAAGCATGAGATTCATAAAGGGTAAAGGAAATTTAGGATGGCCTTCGATCTGGTTTCCAGTGTGGGTTTAACAAGGAACTTTTGGCTTTCTGATATAGCTGCTAACATATATATAAACTGTGATTGAGCAGAATGGTGCCTTAATGTGAGCATCTATTGTGTTAAGGTTTTGATTTGTAAACCATCACATAGCAGGTCAGTATTGAGAGGAACTATATTGTAGTTCTTAAACCATTCATCCCTATTTTTTCAAAAAGAAAGAAAGATAAATAAATAAGAACCATCTCTGCATTAACTGAAAAATCACTTTTTTACAAAAACTAATAATCGATTAATTCAAAGCATTTATTCCTGTCACCACTTTCTCAGAAACCTCCTTCTAAAATGTTTGTGTTCCTTCATGTGCCACTTAACACAGCCTGTGGCTATGGAAAGATCAGACCCCTGAGTGAGGGCTGACCGCAGAGTCTCTGTAGTGGCTTATTGCTTTTCAAAGGAGTGAATCAAAACAACCCTGTTCTCCTCAAAGGGAGGGATAGAATAAGGATTTTGGAAACCCTTAGCCTTTTGCTGGCCTCGTTTGTTGCTTTGACAAGAACTAAGAATCATTAAGTGAAAAAAAGTATTCTGGCTTCCAATTCTTAGGAAAAATGTTGAGCATATTTTCCAACAGAAACAATTTTATTTTGGCTTAGTTATTTTTATAGGTGGAGACTAGTTTCTAGAGCTTTTACCTGCAGGGAAACTCTAAAGCAGCTGCCACACTAGACCTCGCAACACTGACATTGGGCTTGATCCAGGTGATAATGGATACTAAGGAACAAAAAACACCACTCCTCTATTCCTATGGTGCCAGCTAGCTGGACTGATAAGCCATAACAGGGCAGTTAGTGGAATTCATCTTATTTCCCCTCCTCCTCTTATTTTTTACTTATACGAGACAAAACTTTTCTTGAGCCTCTATCCTAAGAAGCAAGCTTGTGTCACAATTTTCTTTTAACCTATCTAGAATGATTGGGTTTGGTAGAACATAGAATTAGTCCTCTAGTTAGTAGAGGCTCATTGTTTTTCAGAGCAGAATGACAGCCTTCTAGAATCTAGAGTATTATTTTGGGTTTCTTCCTCTAAACAAACCCATTGTTTTTGTACATTGCATTTACATGAATGATAGGGGATTTGAAAATTACTCTCTGGGGCTACCCCATCCCCATTTTGGTCTTTAATAGCCCTCTCTGATTTGGCTGGTTCTACTTTCACTGTCAGAGCTTATCATTCCAGATGCCATTATGTAATTTTCTGTCTCGGGGTGTGTGCTTGTGTGGGTGGTGGTTTTGTTTTGTTTTTAAGTGGTGTTTAATGTCAGGCTAATAATAAACTGGGTACGTAGGCCTGGTTTTGTCATAATGGCCATGAGTTTGCTTGTTTGTCCCTTGTTCCCCTAAGAGGCAGAGAGCCTCCACTCCCCCCAACTGATACTTGCATTTTGGAGGGGCCTCTTATCATCACAGCTGCCTAGGAAATGCAGCATGGCAGCTGGCAGATCTATTCCAAAGAGACAAAGATGAGGAATCTTCTCACTGGTTGCTACCACAACAGATTACTTGTCTTCCTGCGACCTAAATAAAACCAATAGGAATGAATTTGCTGTTCTTGAAACAGAATTCCAAAGTTTGGTCTATTTCCTATGCACAATTCTTAGGCTCTTTTTCTTTGGGTAGGCCAGGTTCTTTGACACATTTGTAATTTGGGGGTCCTTAGATTGTGTTAGGCCATTTATGGATCCTTGAACTCTTGAGAAGGAGAATCTATTAGTTTAAGTCTTCTGTCTGGGCACTGTCTCACAAAACTGTATAATAGAGTCACCTGGGGCACTTAAAAAATAATGGTGCCCCATATTTAAAATCTAAATACTAATGTCTGGTCTTTTAGAAGTACTGATCTTCTGATTTTATTGGACTAGCATGGGGCCTGGCATTGGTATGTTTGAATGGTCGTTGTAATGTGAGCCAATTTTTTTTTTTTTTTTCCCCCAGCATATCCACCATGCCAATGGCTTGGCTTTATTTGTATGTACTATCTTGCTTAATCTTCAAAACAGTTCTATGACAAATTCTTTTTTATTCCAACTTTACATACCAGAGAACTGAGGATAAAAAAGAGTTAACTGGCCCAAGATCACCCAGCTAGTGACTGACTGATCTGTGATTCAAAGCCTGGTGGGTCTTACTTACTAAACCTCTACACTAAGTTGCTTCTTTCAGGCAGGCCACCAGGCTATACATTAAGGAAAATACCACACATGCCCAAAAGAGGCCCAAAAGACTGATGGGTCAGGAAGATTGGTAGCCCAGAGAGCAGAGAAAATAGCATGTCAGAGTCCATTATTTGGAAATTTTAATTCCTTAGGCTTTATCTCTTTATGTGGTCTGGGACCACCTGCCCTAAATATCTGAATTATTTTCAAAAGAGATAGTATTTCTATACCAGTACTGCAGGGCAGCCTCTTTCAGCGTTTCCAGATCTACCCAGTTTATATTTATCTCTCCCAGTCTATTCTTCCCTAATGCATTCTTTGTATCCAATTATTTCTTGGTGAGCCAATATTTATAATCATTGTAAAAGGATGTCTAGAGGAAATAGGAGAGTCCAAAACTGACATCCCTCTCTATTCTCAGGTAAAGCCCCCAGTATAAATGAAGGTAATAGAAGGGATTTTAAAAACCTTACAAATGTGTATTTTCTAGGAATACCTTCAGTCCTTAAGCACAGCCTCTTTACCACCATTAATTTCTCTCGTACCAACTCTGTTCAGAAAAAAAAGTACGATAAAAGACTACAGGGGTTGAGGGGTGATATTTATTTCTATCTCTGCCTCCAGCTTAGAGTGTGACCTTGGCAAGTCATTTATGCTATTTTCCTAAAGTCCTTGTCTGACCTTTTTTGAAGGAGAAAGTAGCATAACCAATACCGTTCATAGTCTACTTTCTTAATGTTTCTCCTCTTGGTAATCTAAAATTCCTTTAAACCTGTTTTCAGCTCCTTGACAGAGGGGATGTTTTGGGGTGTGTGAGAGAAGCATTAGCAATGAAGACATACGTTTTCAATTATCTTTAAAGTTTAGCCATCCATGGATTTTTCCTTTTGTAGCACTCTTTCCCCATGCTTTTGACCTTAAAGTGAGTAGGTTTATTTGTAGGCCCATGGATTTGTAAAAGTGTGCTTATGGGGGCTTGCCCTTCATTCATGTAATCAGACTTTACCCAAACAGTTAGTTAACTCTTAGTGATCTCTACCAGCTGGTTCAATAATCTTGAGTTAAATTGCTTACCTATAGGGAACATTGGTATAGTGTGGAAAGAACTTTGAATTTAGACCTCTAAGGTTTCTTTTAAATCTTATCTGTAACATTATCAAATCCATAGATTTTGTCTGGTTAACAGTCATTATATTATTGTTTTTTTTAATAGCTGTAGCTGTTAGATAATAAAAGTTATCATTTTTTGTTGTTGACCTTGTTGCTAACTAAGTAAAACTCTTTATCTCCAAGTGATAAATACTTTTGGGGACAAAAGAAATTCAAGTATAATTTGTCCATTTGTCAGGCTCAATACATGCCAGTTCAGTTAAATATCTAAGAAGCCCTAGACTTTACAGTTTCTATTTTGGACAGTAGTATCTGAAATTAACAGTGTGTTTTGAGGACTGAAGCATAATTATTTGTCAACCTTTAATCCAAGCCAATGTCCTGGAGTAGATTTGCTGGGTTTTTGTTGATGCCTTTCTTGATATAACCCATTATGACAATGTGTCTTTTCTTTCAGACTTTTGTATTTATTTATTTATTTTATTTTTTTATTTTTTTTTAAGATTTTATTTATTTATTCATTTATCCCCCCCTTGCTGCTTGTGCTCGCTGGGTTAGCTAACCATGCCGTGCGGGCGGGCTTGCCTTCACCAGGAGGCCCCTGGAACTGAACCCGGGGCCTCCCATATGGTAAACGGGAGCCCTACTGATTGAGCCACAGCTGCTTCCCAGACTTTTGTATTTATAAAAGGGGCTTTTATTCAGCCATTAAACAAAGGTATGACAACTTAGCCAGTGCCATATTGTTAAACATTTTGAATATCATTCCTGGTTATAACACATAAGAATCTAAAAATTATATCACCTGCTCACAGAGAGTCCTTTTCAAGGCTTGCTTTCAAAAAGAGATGTCAATCTTGTCCTCACAATGGGTTGGCAGAGAGGGAGGAGTCCAAAACAAGGAATATTCCTATTTTAATTTAAATACTTCGAATTGGAACTGTTTTCTGTATCTTGCCCTACAGTGTTGAGCTAACAGGGTGTGGTTGAGAATGGTTGCCTGTAAAGCATTTATCTCACATTGAGCTTCTATTTGGTGGCCCTTGTTTTTCTAAGGAATGTACCACCCCAGGATCTAGACTAAAACAGAAAGTTGGTGTTCCTGGAGGCTCTATTCCTATCTAGAAATTCAGGGGGAAAGTGGAGTAGATAGATAGGCCATGGCCATGCCTGCTAATGCCAGTTTCATGCGTTGTCTCTAAATTTGTTGCTCATATTGATAGGTGATCTCCAGCAATAAGATAGTATTCATCGGAAGTTAGAAGATAGTTCATTAGAGTCAACAACTCTCTACCTGTCTCCCAGCCAGCCCCACCTGCAGTTTACCTTCCATTTACTAATGCAGTAGTCTTTTTCTGGGAAGTATACTTCTTTATTTATGACAGTGCCAAAGCCCATGAGCTGAAGAATTGAGTTCACCTTTCCTGGAATCTGGTAAATACAGGGATAGTAGAACTATTATTAGATTGTAATTATTCTAAAACTTTTCTAAGCTTGTTCCCTGGACTTAAGGTATTAGCACCTCTTTCCCCTTGAAAAATAAATAAATAAATAAAACCAGAAGGAATCAAATCTGGCCAGGGTGCAAGGCCTCCCTTCTCCCTCTGAGCAAGTCTCTGGGAAGATATTCACCCTGGAATTCTGTATCCGTGATCGCAGGATGATCGTTTCCCATTTAGAACGTATCTTACATGCTATTTACTCTCTGTAATAAAAAAATTGCTGCGATTAGCCATCTGACCAGTTTGGGGGGAAAAAAATCAGGTAATTCGTTCCTAGATTGGAACTTGTTTCTTTCTAATCAGCCTTGTAATGTATTACAGACATCACTCTCAGCATTGGCTACAGAAATGATTTAATGTGAGTTTTTAATAACTCCTCCATTAGTCCTGGTATTCTGGGATTTAACACTTACTGGCCTCTAACCATGGAAAATGATGAAAACTTTGATTCCGTACATATTGGATAACACTGGACTGTAGCCACCGCCGTGAATCTTGCCTCTGAGATGGCACGCATGATTTAGAGTGCCGCAGATGGATGGGTGCTCTCCCAGACCGTGCACGCTACTGAAAAGGTGAATGCGATGTCTTTATCAGCTCAGGGTGACCTCTTCTCAGGACAGCTGGATTCGAAGCAAGAATTTTCACTGATAGCTTTGTCTACTGGACAGATCTCTGGACTTGTGAAGTCAAGCTTCACTTTTTCAGCTATTTCTTAAAAGGTGCTTTGTTTGAGAACACATACCTTAGTCTGAATGTTGAACTTTTTTTTTTTTTTTTTTTTTTTTTTTTTGCTTCTAATAAAACTATAGAATTTTATAGTAGGAAGACATCTTAAAGAGTATCTAGTCCACCTCTCTCATTTTGCAAATGAGGCAGGTGAGTCCAGGAGGAATGGCCAAACTAGGCCAACATTAATAATAAGGAAAATTAATAACAATACTGATCACCAAAGCATATACCACTACTACATGCCAGGCAGGATTCTAAAAATAGTAATTCATTTTTTCCTCACAACCGTGTGGTGAGGTAAGTAACACACTGCACACACAGCAAGTTCAGTATTCCACACAGCTTCTCTGTTCATCCTGCTGATGTTAAAAACAGAGAGACAGTGTCACTTGCTTTCCTTACTCGTAGTGGAAGCATTGTGAATGTTCTTTGGAAGAGAGGTGTTAACTTATTTTCAGTAGATTCTTGTAGTAGCTATAGAGTATTTATATCCTGAATAAATGCCAGGTTCTTTTTTTCACTCAAGAAATTATTGCTCAGTGGGGACGGATGTGGCTCAAATGGTTGGGCATCTGTCTCCCATATGGAGGGACCTAGGTTTGATCCCCAGGACCTCCTGGTAAAATTTTTTTTTAAATTTTAAAAATAAATAAATAAATAAATAAATAAAAGAAATTATTGCTCAGGAAAGAGGAAGTCATGTCATACTTTGAGTCTTCACAGAAAATTTCATATTACAAGGTGCGTCCTCAGTTGCCTTATTGTGCACATAACAGCCTGCTATCTATGTCAGTGCTATAGGAAGACCATAATAGAATAATTAAAAAGGAGCCAAACATTTTTACACAAGTGTAGTTAACTATTCCTGTAAGTATACCCTCTTAATTGCTAGTGTTGGGTGTCATAGGAAGTGACCTTTTAAAGCCCACAGTGAAGAGCAGTGCTCTAAGGCAGAAATAGGTAAACTTTTTCTGTAGAAGGCCAGAGAGTAAATCTTCTGAGCTTTGCAAGCCATATGGTCTCTGTTGCAACTACTCAGCTCTGCCTTTGTAGCAAGAAAGTAGCCATAGATAATTTGTAAACAAATGGGCACGGCAATGGGCCCTAGTTTGCTGGCTCTTGTTCTAAGGAGTTATGTTGTGGAGATAGAACTACCTGACACAGAGCAAATGGGTTCTTTTCTGCTTGACTTCAAAGACCAGTTCCTGAGACAGAGAGAGAAAGAGTTTTTATTGCTTGAAGCAAGGGGATCAGAGGCCAAATAGCTAAAATCTGCCTCCCTGATCTGCAGTAATTCTGATAGTTTTATTGTATGCAGGTTTAACAGGTTTATCCTAATAAATAATTGGGGTGGGATTGGCTCTGATTCCTTCATTAATAAATCTTAAGTGGCTGTCTAGTGATCATAAGACTTTAAAGTTGTAAGAAAGGATAGGGGGTGTGTACAAAATGGGGGTCAGTCACAAGGTCTTTACAATCACAAGATCTTTGCAATCATTTTCAGGAATCAAGACATCTGGATTCTAGTTCAACAAGTTTCAGTAATTTCAGAAATTTACTTTTACAATTTAAAGAAAGTAAAAGACATGTATATAATGATTCAATAATTGTAATCATTTGTTAATTCTTAACCCTTGGTTACATACTCATAGGACAAATGATAAAAAACCAGACATCAGAATGTTATGGAAATGTATCTTTGTGAACTTAAGGAAAGAATGTCTCATGTTCCGAAAGAGCTATGTCTAAAAATTTAAGAAGATTTTAAAAAGAAGATGAGAAAAAAGTGTCTCAAAAAGAAGGTCTAGGAAAGCAGCTGTGGCTCAAGCAGTTAGGTGCCTGCCTACCCACATGGGAGGCCCTGGGTTCGGGTTCCTATGTCTCCTAAAAAAGACGAGCAAGACAGCGGACTGATGCGACAAGATGACAACACAACAGGATGAGGACGAACAGACACAGAGAGCAGACAACAAGCGCAAAACAAGGGAGGAGAGAAATAAATAAAATAAATCTTTTTTAAAAAAGGCTCAGCTGATGATGTATATTCTGATGTTGAATACATCTGTAGAGTTTAATTTGAGTAAAATTGTTGAAATGTAGTTGTTGAAACAAAACCATAAATATTATAAGTATTTGACAATTTCACTTATATCTGAAGAGTTTATGTATTCAAGATGAACAAGAAACACCCCATCCCCTCCACTTTCAAAAAATCTTCTTTTAGGAAATCTGGTGTCAGTTTATATGCAAGTACATTTTCTTGTAATCTTTTCCGTTGATCCCTACTTTATAAAAGCTCAGTTTTTGAGGAATGGCTGGTTCTGGGAATTGTTTTCAATGGAATCTGATAGCTCTCCACTTCCTTTTATTGAACTGTCTCTGTAGCGGGTCACTGGTCTGGAACAGGCCAACATTTCCACTGTTTGGCTGCAATACGGATTGTTCATTCTTTATTGATTGTGTTTTCTGGGTTATTTGATCCCACGAGCATGTCCTTGCTTTTCTGGGGGTCTGATTCTCATTCTTTAATGCTAGCCAGGTCTTGCTATCTAGAATGCCTTTTGAACCTGTGAAACAACAGTTTTTTCCTGTTAGAATTTTTTTTTATTTTATTTTTTTTAAGATTTTATTTATTTATTCATTTATCCCCCCCTTGCTGCCTGTGCTCGCTGGGTCAGCTAACCACGCCGCGCAGGCGGGCTTGCCTTCACCAGGAGGCCCCCGGGAACCGAACCCGGGGCCTCCCATATGGCAAACGGGAGCCCCACTGATTGAGCCACAGCCGCTTCCCCTGTTAGAATTTTAATACTTTGCTTCCTCTTTCGTTTTCCAATTTATTTCATTTGTCTTTCTGCCTTTCGTTACTCTCACTGCTTCAACACTGACAAAGTTTTCTTTTTCTTAACTTGGTGAGAGTTTCAATCTGATCTAGTTTAACCAGGCACTGCCCTGCACGGTGAGATTTGCTGGTCTGCCAGAGCCAGTTTTTCTTTATTTTCAGCCATGCCCCTTTTCAGATGCATCTGGATTAACAGTTCCACTCCTGAATAAAATGGGTTATTTCTCATCAGTGAAGCACCCAGACTCTTTAGCAAGCTTGGGAGTAAATTCATGGATCAGATTCAGTGCCAGCAGGGTGGGAGGACCAATTTTTATTGGGTGGGTATAGGCCTTATGAATGAGGCTATGAGTAAACTGGTGTTATAAGAAAGCCATTTGTATCTGTTAAATGTAAGGGATTAGATAATCTGTCATTATGCTAATTTTGGGTAACAGATGGTGGAGATTTCTGCATTTCAACAGCAGTATTCACCATGGGGAGAAATTAGCCTGCACCCAGATCAGCATTCAGGCAGGAATTCCATTGAGATAAACACTTATATTAGTGTGTCCCTCTGAAGACATTCACAGATATGCTGGGTTTCTTGAATCTCTCTGTGGTTTACAAATTCTCAGTCATGGCCCTTTCTGCTCCTAGTTATAAAGAATTCGGGAAAGTTTCTCTTCATTTGGTTTATTTAGGAAGGTCAGAATTGGACGTAGGTTAGGTAAATGTGGCATAAAGAGCATTACTGTATCATATTTTTCTTCTTCAAAGGAAAGATGCCATCCAGATACCAAAAGCATTGTTCATTGTCAGTCTTTAGTTTAGAAGTGAACTTCCGCAATTAAATGAGAAGGATGAACTGGATGTGCTCTTTCTTAAGTGCCATACTTTGCCTCTGATATGAGATTTTTTTTTTCTTTTTTTTTAACTTTATTTTGTACATTTAATAATTGAAAATATAAACAGTTAAAAACTAAAAAGTAAACACAGACGAATAAATATATATATTTCTCAATTAAATGTAATGGATACATATAAATTTCTTTTTTAATCAAACAATATGTTACACAATATATTTGGTTCATAGTAACGCATTCATACAGTATTTGTCCTTTTGTGTCTGGCTTGCTTCACTCAACATAATGTCCTTCAGGTTCATCCATGTTGCCATATGCTTTATGACTTCATTTCTTCTTACAGCTGCATAATATTCCATCATGTGAATAGGCCACAGTTTGTTTATCCATTCTTCTGTTGATGGACACCTGGGTTGTTTCCAACTTTTGGCAATGGTGAATAATGTGGCTATGAACTTCAGTGTGCAGATGTCTGTTCTTGTCACTGCTCTCAGTTCTTCTGGGTATATATCCAGTAGTGGTATTGCAGGGTCACATGGCAAGTCTATATTCAATTTCCTTAGGAACTGCCAAACAGTCCTCTATAGTGGTTGTACCATCCTGCATTCCCACCAACAGTGAAGAAGTGTTCCTATCTCTCCACATCCTCTCCAACACTTGTAGTTCTCTGTCTTTTTAATAGTGGCCATTCTGATAGGTGTGAAATGATATCTCATTGTAGTTTTGATTTGCATTTCCCTAATCATGAGTGATGTTGAGCATTTCTTCATGTGTTTTTTTGCCATTTTTATTTCTTCTTCAGAGAAATGTCTATTCAAGTCTTTCGCCCATTTTTCAACTGGGTCATTTGTCTTTTTACTGTTGAGTTGTAACATCTCTTTATATATCCTGGATATTAAACCCTTATCAGATATGTGATTTCAAATATTTTTTCCCATTGAGTTGGCTGCCTTTTCACCCTGACAAAGTCCTGTGAGGTGCAAAAGTGTTGAATTTTGAGGAGGTCCCATTTATCTACTTTTTCTTTTGTTGCACGTGCTTTGGGTGTATGGACCAAGAAACCACTACCTACTACAAGGTCTTGAAGATGTTTCTCTACATTTTCTTCTAGTAGTTTTATGGTCCTGGCTTTTATATTTAGATCTTTGATCCATTTTGAGTTGATTCTTGTATAGGGGCTGAGATAGAGGTCCTCTTTCATTCTTTTGGTTATAAATATCCAGTTCTCCAAACACCATTTATTGAAGAGACTGTTTTCTCCCATGAGCATGGGCTTGGTAGGTTTGTCAAAAACCAGTTGACTGTATAGGTGAGGGTTTATTTCTGGGTTCTCAATTCTATTCCACTGATCGATTTGTCTATCTGATATGAGATTTTTAAGAAGACTTATGTCTTTTGTTGTCACATTCTCTGAAGGTTGGTCTTGATCCTTCAATTTTTTCTCTGTAAAGATTTCCTTTCACTATTTTGTTAATTCATAGCCTCGCCTATCCTCTGTATGCTGGTAATTATCAACTTTTATTTTCTCTTTGCTTAGTTATACTCTCAATTTACCACGTATCTGCTTTTCTTTTCCATCAGTATATATTCTACTCTCATCTTAAAGCCAACATGCCTTACACTAATGCAATTAAAAAATGTATGCCTTTCAAACTCGTGTGCCCCCAGAATCATCTGTGTAGCTTATTTAAAAGTACCCAGACAATGGACTGTACCCAACTTTCGTAGTACTCACTAAATTATAGTCTTGTCCTCTCATTTGATTCTATTCCTTTTCATATCAGTCTGTGAAGTATAGAGCTTGGAGAGAAGCCAAGAATCCACACCAGGGGCATTTTGAAGGATTGTCCAGATTGATTGGACAACTGTCAGAAATGATACCGATTATCAGGGTATAACTTCAGAGTTGGTTTAAATAGCTATGGTCATTAAGGCTTAATGGGTCTTGGAAACTAAGGACTGATTGACTATAACTCTGATTGGTACTTTGGTTCCCACCAGGAGCTGAAATAATTGAGAATGTTAGGTCCTGCCTGAGTGACCATTGGGGTCTTGGGAGAAAGCAGTATATTTAGAAAGTGGGTGGTTTAGTTGTTGATATCCTAAAGGATTCCCTTATCAGTTCTTTCCTGTTAACATTGCCATCACTCTATACACTCAACAACTCAGATCTAAATTAATGTGATAGCCTTCTCTATATGCCTTTACTAACTGTAGGTTTTCCGCTCTCCAGTTCTTTTGCATAATGCTGCTGGATTAATTTTCCACAAATGCAGTTTTCATGTTGTTATTTCACCACAGCAGCTATTTTAGACTTTCACAGTGGTCTTCTCTATTATCTCTCCCCTCACTCTCAGCAGGCAATCACATCTCCTACTTTATGGAGAAAATACAGGCCATCAGAAAAAGGCCTTTAACTTCTTATTCTCTCAGCACCAAACTTGTCTACCCTGCTTGCTGCCTTTTCTCCCTCCTTCCCATTTCTGTGGAAGTTTTGGCCTTCTTCCTTTCCAAACTTAAGTTTTTCTGCCTGCATGTTCTGGATTCCATTTCTTTTGGTCTCCTCGGTATTTTGTGCCATCAGTTATCCCCTGTCTTTTTAGCTATTTTTAAAAATTTTCCTTCAGTCCTCTATTCTATCTTCTCTTCTTTTTTTTTTTTTTAAAGGTATTTAATTTATTTCTCTCCCCCATCTCATTGTTTGTGCTCACTGTCTGCTCTCTGTGTCTGTTCATTGTGTGCTCTCTCTGTCTGTGTCTCTTCTTTTTAGGAGGCACTGGGAACTGAACCCGGGATCTCCCATGTGGGAGGGAGGTGCCCAATTGCTTGAGTCACCTCTGCTCCCTGCTTGTTTTGTCTCTCATAGTGTTTCCTTGTTTTTGTTTTTTAACCTATTTATATATATATATATATATATATATATACACACACACACATATATTTTAAAAGATGCTTAGATTACATAAGTGTTACACAAAAATTACAGGGATTCCCATGTTCCCCACCTCCCAAACCTCCCATAACCTCCCACAGACATCTTTCATTAGTGTGGCATATCACCTGCAATGGATATACACATCCTGGGGCTTTGTGTCAGCTTGCTGTGCCAGCCTGTCACATCAGCTTGCTTTCTTGCTCGTCTTCTTTAGGAGGCACCAGGTACTGAACCTGGGACCTCCCGTGTGGTAGGCAGGCGCCCAACTGCTTGAGCCACATCTCCTCAGGACGCTTCTCAATGCTTACTTTTACAAGCTCTCTCTGCAGTATTTAACTCTTATCACTATCTTTATATTTTTCTCTCCTTTTTCCTCTCAGTACACCACAATTTTCTGGATTTTCTTTGATAACTCTGTTACTTCTCCTCAGACTGCTTTGAGTACTTTAAATATTTGTGTCTCATAGGCTTCTGACCTTGTCCCCCTTCTAACCTCTCCTCAGTCTCCCTCAGTGACCTCATTCATCCCATGGCTTCAACTTTCTTGCTGCTTATTCCCAAATCTGTGCCTCTAGCCTAACTGTTCCCTCCAAGCTCCCCACTATCATATCATATCCAACTATCATGACATAATATTATGATATCAACTGGATATCATAAACTCATTATGGCTAAAAGTGAACTCATAGTTTCTCCTTTAAAAGCTATTCCTTCACTGGAATGATCCCATTTTGATCAATGATATTACCATTTATTTAGTCTGTTAGTCTGGAGATTGGGCTGTCATCTTTACCTCCTCTCTCACTCCTTGTACCTAATCACCTACTGGTATATCTCAGACTTACTCCATCCTTTATGTCCTCACTGCTAATTTAACTGTCAGTACTTCCCCTGGAACACTGCAGCAGTCTCCTTATTGGCTTTCCAATTTCTAGTCTTAGTCTCTTCTGATCCATATTTCACATTACTTCCACAGTCATCTTTCTGAAATACAAATCTGATAATTATTGTCCTGCTTAAAAATCTTCATTTACCATCCCACAGCCTTTAGGATTTATGCAAACCCATGATCTGGGCCCTGCCTACCTATCTATGTTTATATTTCAACATTCCCCAGTTTTCATCCCTCATTTCTGTTAAAAAAAAAAAAAAAAATAGCTCACTATTCTTGAAGTTGATTTGTTCCCTCTGCCAGGAACATCCATTTCACCTGGCTAATTCCTATTCCTCCTTCAATACTCCACTCAGGTTTTCTTCTTAGAGGAGCTTTAGCAGAGGTACCCTGGCATACCAAAATCCGAATTGAATATCTTATAGCTGTTTTCCCTCAACACTCTGTGATTACTTTTCCTAAGGTTCATAGCACTTACAACAGTAGGTCACAAATATTTCTTGTGTATATCCAGTGCTCAATATATTTTCTGCCATGTAGAGGGTCTTTAAGGTAACAAATGCTCAGAAACCCTCTGTGGCTCCCCATAGATTATCTCATTACTTCTAGACTTGGCTGAGTTAGGCCTTAAATACTATGAATATACTATACCTTATATGGAATCAGTTAGAACTTATATTTGTCTGGAATCCTAGCGGTTATTCAGTTTAGTCCTCTGGGTTTGATAAACCAGGAAAGTAGGGCTTTAAGAGGTAAATGTTGGGAAACGGATGTGGCTCAAAAGGTTTGGCGTCCGTCTACCATATGGAGAGACTGGGGTTCGATCCCCGGTACCTCCCGGTAAAAAAAAAAAACAAAAAAAAAGAGGTAAATGTGTCTTGTCTCAGGTTTCATATAATTTGAACCAGAAAGGCCTCCTGATTCTAAATCCAAGTGTAACTCAACTTCATTTACATGTAGTCCCCAAATTGTACCCTTTCCCTAAGTCACATAAGCATAAGATGTATGTTTTACTTTTGTACTTTGATTTATGTTCATTCATTTTTTTGGTCTGTTCAACAGATTATTTATTGAGTGCATGATGTATTGGGCACTATTCTTGGCACTTTGGATAAAGCAGTGAATACTAGATAGAAATCTTTTTTTGTGGAACTGACATTCCATTGTGTGCAAACAGATAAAGATGAAGGAACAAGGAAAATATATTGATGATGAAAAGCACTATAGAGGAAAATAAAGCCAAGAAAGGGTAGAGGAATTGCTCCAGCACTGGAAGGGGAGAAACTTTAACTAGGGTAGTCAGGGAGGCTTCAGTGATAAGGTACTGTGAGCAGAGAGCTGAAGGAGGTGAAGAAGCAAGCAGTAGGAAGGTAGAGGGGACACCAAGGACAAAGGCCTGTGGTGCATGTGTCCTTGGATAGCAAAGAGGCTGGAGCAGAGGAGGTGAGAGAAAGAGTGGTAAGAGGGAAGTCAGTGAACTGGGGAGAGGGAGACTACAGACCATATAAGTTCTTATGTGTCCTTCATTGCAAGTACTTGGCTGTTACTTTGAACAGAATGTGAGCCATTGTAGAGTTCTGAGCAGAGGAGTGATGACAAATTCTGTTGACTCTCTGACCAATATATTGAGAAGAAGAGTTTAGAGTACAAGGGCTTGTTGTCAGGACTTTTTTCTCTCCTCTTAGTAAGTTCAGATCTTACTGCCTTTTTAAAAGACTTTTTATTTTGAAATACAAATGGATTCAAAGGAATTTGCCAGAATAGTATAGAGAGGGTCATCCCATGTACCCTTCACCCAGTTTATCCCAATGGTTACATCTACATAATTATAGTAAAATATCAAAACCAGGAATTTGACATTGGTACAATGTTTGTGCATAATTCTATGCCATTTTATCACCTGTGTAGATTCATGTACCTACCATCAATCAAGATACAGAAGTATTCCATCATCACAAAGATCTCCCTTGCACTTTGCCCTACCATCCCTTTCCCCTACCACTAATCTGTTTTCCATCTCTATAATTTTTTCATTTCAAGCATGTTATATAAAGGGAATCATACAGTATGTGATCTTTTGAGATTAGCTTTTTCCATTCAGCATAATGCCCTTGAGATCCATCCAAGTTGTTGTCAGGTCTGAATATGGAGGCAGGAGGCCGACTGTCATAATAGACAGAAGCCAGTTCTAGTCCAGGTTATTTTAATGCCTCTGCATCTCAGTTTAGTCATCTGTAAAATGAGGGAATTCGAATAGAACACTGTATTAGTCAGCCAAAGGGGTGCTAATGTGAAATACCAAAAATGAGTTGGTGTTTATAAAGGGTATTTATTTGGGGTAGAAGTCCACAGATACCAGGCCATAAAGCGTTAAGTTTCTTCTCTCACCAAAGTCCATTGCCACATGTTGGAGCAAGACAGCTGCTGATGTTTGCCAGCGCTCAGGCTTCTTGGATTCCTCTCTTCCCGGGGCTGCGTTTCTCTCCGGGCTTAGCTCCTGTTTCCTCCACAAGGTCAGCTGTAGACTATCAGATGAATGGCTCGCTTCTTTTCTCCTGGGGCCTTCTCTCCAACATCAAAACTGCTTCTCAAAAACTGCTCAACTCTGTTCTTTGCCTTGCCTTTTATATTCGATTCCCCACCCACCAAAGGGTGGGGCTCAATGCCCTACTGACATGGCCCAGTCAAAGCCCTAATCATAACTTAATCATGCCCAGATTAACAGATCAGTTTACAAGCATGATCCAGTTATATTTTTGGAATTCATAATTACATCAAACTGCCCAACTGCAACACTCCACCCTCTGAATTACAAAAATACATTACCATATTAAAAAAACTTTAAATCAGTAACAATTCAAGTACAAAATCATATCATAGGCAGTTTAAAGAAATACAGTTCATCTTGAGGCAAAATCCCTTCTGCTATAGACCTCTGAAACTTACAAAACCATTTAACTGCTTCCAATACACAAATGGAAAGACAAAGGATAAACATTTTCAGTATCATAAGGAGAAATTGGGATGTTAAACATGAGTCATGGATCCTCTACAGTTCAGTAAACCTGCAGCGCATCCTCCATTTGATTCCAAAGTCTGAGAGTCGTTCTTAGACGATGATTTCTTCTCCTTGGGTCCACATGGGAACCCACCCTTTCCACAGGCTTGCCCAATGGCCATTTTCTTGGTTCCACCCTCATCAAGCATCTGGGTGTCAACCAAGCTCCAGACCTCACCCTCCAAGAGTGTTGGGGCAATTGCCACACCTTACCCAATCTTTGGGTTAGAGTCTTAGCCCCCCTAGTACAGTGAGGTGAAGACAACATTCCCTCTAACCTTTGGCATACAGGTTCAACCCTCTCAGAGCAACGAGTTGACTACCTGGCCTTCTCTAATCCATGGGGGACAGGTACAACCCTCTCAGACCTATGGGGTGTTGACCTTAACCGCCCTAACCTTTGAGAAATGTGCTCGCACCCTGTTCTGTGGGGCATTAATGCGTTTCTGGTAGTACGCAGGGGAGTTGAACATTGTTAGGCAGAAATATATATGTATGCTTGTCTGTTATTGTTTTTACTTAGAGACTAGGTATGGTTTAGGGTAATGTGTATGACTGCCGAGTTGACAAGGGGTGGATTGTGATGGTTAGGCTAATGTGTCAACTCGGCCAGGTAATTGTGTCCAGGTGTTTGTTCCAGTAAGCACTGGGCTAATTGTAATACAAGGGCATTTATGGACTTAGATCACCAGTGAGTTTACTGTGTGGATGGCTGATTATATCTGCTTCAATCAGGGAGATTACATCATCAATGGGTGACGCTTTTATCCAATCAGTTGAATGCCTTAAAAGGGGAAGTGATTTCAACATTCAGAGAGAATTTCCCAGCTCGTAGTTGGACAGGCAACTTCTCCCAGAAACTCATCAAGGACCTTTCATTGGACTTTCATCGGAGCCCCTTGTTTGCAGCCTGCCTGTGGAACCTGGACTTGTGCATCCCCGCGGTAGCGTGAGAGACTCTTAAAATCTCATATTATTGACAGATATCTCCTGTTGATTCTGTTTCCCAAGAGGACCCTAACTAATACAAACATTAAAATTCTCAGCTATAAACTCTGTGATTATAATTACTGAGTCTTTCTGATTTCTCTGGCTGTAATCATGAAGTCCATTTCTCTTCTTCTTACTGTGCCATAGTCTTCTGTAGTCCTTAGTGTATTGTCAAGCTCATAATGACTACTCAAGAAATACCTTGTGATTATTTTATGACATATTGCTGCTGTTTATGCTTCTCAAGTATAAGCTTTTTTTTTTTTTTCAAGAAACAAAGATTTAATATAGGCTCCAGAAATGAAAGGAAGGAGGAAGGAGGGAGTGGGTGCCACATCCTTCACTTGAAAACAAGACCCCCACCGCTCTGCAAGCACACATCTTTCCTCGTGACATTCCCAGTTCCAAATGCGAGAAAGAAAGAGAAAGAAAAAAAGCTCAAGTATAAGCTTGATAGGCAAAAATAGTACTTGGCAAACTATGTAAATGTGAAAATGAGTATTGAATTTTTCACTATTTGTAGTGTTAAGATGTTGAAATAAACTTCCTAGACTACATAATCTAGTGGGCCACACAGGTACAAGAAATCTGGCATAGTATTGTTAAATGCCAATTCTACTCTTAAACCAGTTCTTCGTTCTTGAATCAGTTCCTTAAACACATTTCTGCTAATAAAGCAGCTCAGTCTCTCACAGATGAGAAAAGAACTTATCCAAAGCAGAAGGAAATAGCCAGTGAAGAAAAGATACACTCTACACTTTCTGATTTGCCTATCCCTCACTCTTTTATTCTCAAGGGCACTTGGACAATTCCATATATCTTAAGGAAAGGGTGGACATTAAAGAGTTGAAGAGCGTAAATATTTTCTCATAAATTTGCCAAGTAGCTTGCCCTTAACCGCCTCTGTGTATGTGTGGACAGGATAGGACTCTTAAGAGTCCCTGGTAGAAGACTTAGAAGAAGTTCTTCCTGCTGCCAAAAATGTTCCGCAGACCACAACCAGAAATTTTTATAAACCCTAAGATTTATCTTTAATACTTATTGAAATGAAACACAATCTAATTTGCCTAGAATACTATCATCAAGTGCTGTATAAAGACATGAGCAGAAGGACAAAGATGTATCAAATATGTGTTCCACGACTATTGATCAGTAAATCCTAGTTCATTTTAAAAGTTAGATTATAATATATCTGATCTGGAAGGTATTTTGTCGAGCATTTAGACCTAGTTCTCTCATTTTATAGTATAGAAACTGATACAGGCTTAACTCATTGACAAGGGGTGAAACAACTAGAGAGAGCCTGTCTAAGGTCCCAGATCCTCTGTCCTGAATCACTGCGCTGTGCTCTGCTGGCTTTCCTGAAATGAGCTCATAATTGTTCTCTGTGGCCACAAAGGGTTGAAGGAAGCAGGAAACATAAAGTGTCTTCCACTACTGAAGAATAAATATAAATGCCATCTGTAACTTCTCCCTTTTGTGGGTGTGGATGATGGAGAATTGGTCAACATCTATTCTTAACATTTCTGTTTTAACTGTATTCATCTGTTTTGCTGTGTTCTTCTGTCTCTTCATTTATTTTTTATATTTTTTATAATGTAGATGCGAATTTTTCTGTTTTTGTGTGTGTGTGTGTGTGTGGTACATTTGTTACAATTGATGAACACAAATTAAAGCACTGCTGCTTACCGGGGACTATAGTTTAAACTCTGTCCCACACAATTTTGTAGGTTATGACAATATATAATGGCCGGTATCTGTCATTGCAATGTCATGCAGAACAATTCCAGTGTCCCAAAAATGCTCTGTTATTACACCTATTCTTCCTTCTCCCTCCCCTCTGAACCTCTGGTGGCCACTGCTATCATGAACAATGATAAAAGTTCTTCCATTGCTAGAATAATAAATCTATAATAGAATAACAATAAGTTTCCTTTAGTCCGTTGTTCATTCCCCAATCTTGATGATTTTGGGATGGTGATGCCCACTCTGCTTCTAACTGAGAGGTGGCTTACATCCTATTGGGCAGATGGATGGAACTATCTTGCTTGCAGTTGCAGATACTCTCTGTTCCTTGGGATGGTCATTGTCCATCTTCATCTCCTTGTTAGTTGTCATGGGTGAGTCCAGTGAACCGGAGAGTAAGTGTTGCAACTCTGCTGAGATTCAGGGCTCAACTGGCACATGAACAGATCAAAGATTA
The DNA here is from genome assembly GCA_026826555.1 of Tolypeutes matacus. Lineage (NCBI taxonomy): Eukaryota > Metazoa > Chordata > Mammalia > Cingulata > Chlamyphoridae > Tolypeutes > Tolypeutes matacus. The sequence goes on along the minus strand of JAKSZT010053770.1, from coordinate 412,861 downwards.
AGTCTCTGGGACATATATTTAACAAGTATAGTGCTAATTATAGATTCAAGGGGAGCAATGTGTAGGGAAACTGTAAATGAGTCTAACTCTGTTACATTGGGGAGCATAGATTTCAAAGTAAGGCCCACTGACGAGGTGTTGAATTCCTGAGATTGTCTGTCCTGCTTATACACGGCTGTTCGAGGCACTGTTTACTGTGGCAGTCAATGAGATCCTGCTGAGACATGCATAAATGTAACCTCTGGAATGACCTCCCGACTTACTTTGAAATCTCTTAGCCATAAAAACTCATTTGTATTTAATATCTCCCCCTTTTGGTCAAGGTCTTTTTCCAGATGCATTGCTAGTTGGCACTTGGTAATCCTCGGTGCCAGGGAGGCTCATCCCTGGGAGACATGTCCCATGCCCAGGGGAAGATAGTGCATTTATATGCTAAGTTTGGCTTAGAGAAAGGCCACATTTGAGCAACAGGATTTCAGGAGGTAACTCTTAGGCAATATATATTACTAGGCTAAGTTTTAATTTCACGTGAAAAGGTTCATAAGTACAATCATCAATATCAAGGGCCTGGCGTAATGGGATGTCCTCCTTCACTTGGCACTGCCCTTGTGCTCAGGGGATTCTTGCCATTCTATTAGAGAATGTAGCAGGACTCCCCAGGATGGGAATTCAGTATTCTTTTGGTTATTGTGTGGATCTCCACCCACTATGACAGTGCCCCATGAACACTTGAACATATTCATATGCCCTAGAGGCATGCCCCAGGTGTATCCCTCCCCACACATCTCCCCATGACTGACAGCCCATAACAGTGATCCTCCCCTGCCACAGTTATGATCCTTCTGTAATTTTTTCCCTATTAAAGTGTTAATGTAAGATAATGTCTTGTACTGTTCCCTCCTTTAAAAAAAAGGGGGAAAAAAAAAACTCTTCCAAACTGTGAAATATCTTAGAAAGTTGATTTCATGTGTGAATTTTGGAAAACAAAACAAACTAGATAAACTAAACTAAAACCTAATAAACACTGACAATCCCTTTACCTGCATATAATGGGAACTTTGTAAAAACATATAATGCTTGACTAAGATTTTTTATCTTTCATATATTCCACACTTTAATATGTTCACAGATGTTTCTATACTGGCTTCCATTCACCAAGGTGGCAGTATCCTCACTTTACCACTAGGCTCCCCACCCTTCTGCCTTTCCTTAGCAGGGTAGCTGGAACTATTGGGTTACAGGTTGGTTGGAGAATCTCATTGAGGGTCACAGTAGAGGTGGATTTGGAGTGATACAGTGAGCTCCTGGGAAGAGAAAACTCCATATGGCCTTCATTGGACCCTATAGACTGCTGAAAGCCTTATTTTGGCACCTACCTCTAACCCTAGATTTAGACTCCCAGGTTTCCGGTTTAGAGGAAAGCATGGCCCTTGTGACTTATGCTTAGGGACCTTATTTTTTTTTAAAGCTCCTGTGGATGATATATCATAATATATGAGTCTGTTAAATCAATTAAGATGCCTTTGGTTGCAAGGAACAGCAACAATTTTCTTTGTCTTAAACAGTAGGAGGGAATATTGGGAAGCTATAAGGAGCTGATAAAAGTGACCTAAAGGGAAGTGGATGTGGCTCAAGCAATTGAGCTCCCACCTAGCACACAGGAGGTCCTAGGTTTGGTTCCCGGTGCCTCCTGGAAAAGATGAGCAAGACTGCAAGCTGGCATGACAGGCAGGCACAGCGAGTTGATGCAACGAGATGACTCAACAAGGAGACACAAAGAGGAAAGACAATGAGAGACAAAACAAAGCAGGGAGCTGAGGTGGCTCAAATGATTTAGCACCTTTCTCCCACATGGGAGGTCCCAAGTCTGGTTCCCAGTGCCTCTTAATGAGAAGACGAAGTGGACACAGAGAACACTCAGCAAATGGACACAGAGAGCAGATAGTGAGCGCAAACAACGGGGTGGGTGCAGGGCGGGGAGGGATCAATAAAATAAAAATAAATCTTTAAAAATAAAAAGTGACCTAAAGCTGGAAAATAGATGGGAACCAAGAGCTCCAAAGGGCCAAGAAACAGGAAGCAGAATAATTCTTTAGTTAGGAGCAATCTGAGTAGGACACCATTACCACCTCCACTGGGCACTGCTAACCAGCAAGACAACACTGTAAATGAATTCTGACTCTCTTCTCTTCTTTGGCAAGAGCATTTAATAGACAAACATTTTGTCTGTACCCAGGACAGTTGCAAGGGGGGAGTCTGATTCTGATGATTTGACAGTGTGAGGCTGGCATTGCATCCCACTAAGACTGCAACAATGGGGTATTATCCTATGTAGAAGGGGGAATGACAATTGTCCATTATTTTTATTGTTTAATATATGGCTATTTGGCTTTCAAAGACCATATTGTGCACAAAGGAATAGATATCTCTCTTAGGTCAATGACTGAGTCGGAATCAGAACAATGCTAGTAGGGGAAAGAAAGAGCTCCCTGAGTGACTGTACAGTTCATATACTCCTCCATCCCTGTGTGACAGAGAACATTTGAGAATGTTCTCACCTTTTATCTCTACTCACACTACTCCTATTGCTCTTTTGTAAAATTTTGTTTCTTAAAGTTATTCTTTATAATAAGAGGTGCATAGAAAATAAGGAAAGAAGGACATACTGATGTCTATGGTGAGCATTTCTACTTTGTGTTGGGATATATTTTGAAGAGAAAAAAGTCATCAGGCATTTTCAAACCATTCCTCCTCACCCTGCCCCCCCCCATGTCCTTTGAGACCCCAAAAGGCAGACAAATGATTGTAATGACATGTTATAATTTATATAAATAAGATTGGTCAAATTTATAATGTGATATGGATAGATTATTTTTAATGTGTTGATATATTTTCAATATACTATGGGCATGTAAATAATACATGTGCACAATATATTCCTATTTTATGGAGTTTTTGCAGGAAAACAGTATAATAAAGGAAATAGACTGAGAATCAGAAGTCACTTAGATGCTTAGAGTGATGGTGTCACTGTTTTTCTTTAGACAAGGCATTTAAGGATATCCTGGTTTCTCTCTGGGTCTGTCCTCTTCTGTATATGGAAGTATTTGTATTAGTTTATCTCTGCACTCTCTTCTTGCTTAAAAATTCCTGTGACTCAGTCAGTTATTACTTTGTTTTCATCCAACAGCCCACAGATCCCCCTGGGAACTCTGTGAGTAAAATCAGTCAGCTAACCAATAAATATTTATTGAGTGCCTACTAAGTATTTGTCCTCTTCTTAGATCTTTGGGGAATATGATCTAGTTGGAAAGACAAGATATATATACAAAGGAAGATAATAACATACAACAGTAAAAGATGAGTAGTGCAGCCAAAGGCATAGAGGAAGGGAGAAGGCATGGCATGGTTTGAGGTTGTAGTAAAGCAGAAGTTGAAAGGATTTCAAGCAATAGGGTTAGAGAGTATATAAGGGCTGGATTGTAGCATTAAGAGTGTGCTGCCTTGGAATTTCTGGTGCTGTTTAGTCAAAAGAAAACTAGATTTGCAATCAAAATGTGACTTCTATTCTGAGCTCTGCCATTTACTAACAACATGACTTGTGGCAAGTCTGAAACTAGTTCATCTTTTTTGGAAGAAATATATACTGACCACCACCTCCGTGTTGCTAGAATTGTATGTGTTAAATGCCTATCCTATAATAGACACCCAGTAGATACTCATTAAATCTGGAATTACCCTTTGGGTGAAAAAGAAAGAAATAGTTTTACCATTACATGTTTACAGCTTAGGGGTTGGACAAAGATGATTTTCCTTTTCATTTCTAAAATGCCAAGTCTCTATACCCAACCTTGGTGTAGTGTAGCCTTTCTTATTAGTTACAAATCTGTCACTTACAAGCTTTGTAATCTTTCAGTGCCTCAGGTTTCTGGTGTGTGAAATAGGGATGATAACAGTTCCTACCTCATCAGTAGTTTGTAAACATTATGGGTTAATAAACGTGAAGCTTTTAAAATAGTGCTCAATATATGTTAGTCTTCCTCCCCTTCCCTCTATCCTCTACCTTTCTCATTTTCTGTCCCCTTTTTCCCTCTCCTTCTCTTCCTTCTTTTCTACTTCCTTCACCCCCTTCTTCTCCCTCCATCATCATCATTTCAGACATAAGTTAATGTTTGTCTCCATATTGTAAGTTTTCAAACACGTTTTCCGTGATCATGGTGGGTTTGTGAATGAGGATTACTTGCCTAATCTATGCTTTAAGAGGATGAAACTGACAGTGTTCAGGATTGTTAAGCGCTGTGGAGAGACCAGATGAGAGGTTGTGTGGGTTCCCGCCAGAGCAGAGAGGAAAAATAGGAAAGAAAGCATTCATGGGGGGACATTCCAGATTTGAGTTCATAGATTTTTTTTTTTTTTTTTTTAAAGATTTTATTTATTTATTCATTTATCCCCCCTTGCTGCTTGTGCTCGCTGGGTCAGCTAACCACGCCACGCGGGCGGGCTTGCCTTCACCAGGAGGCCCCGGGAACCGAACCCGGGGCCTCCCATATGGTAAACGGGAGCCCTACTGATTGAGCCACAGCCGCTTCCCGAGTTCATAGATTTTGACCACTAATTTTATATGAGAATTGAGACAAATTCAAAAATAGAAGAGCTGTCAGACCTTGGTGACTAGGAGTTTGATGGCCCTCCAATTAGGGGTATTGGGAGAATGAGCTGATTTGTTGGGTTTCAGAAAAGCTCAATCCAGGGAAGTGAGTTTTACTTCTGAAATGCCAAGTTTTATATGATAAGGAATTATACAAATTCACACATCCTGTAAATAGTTGGGAATGTGAATGCATGGCATATTTAGCAATGAGTGGACCAATTTGACTGGATTGAAAGTGCTTATTTCCTAGATGACTTACTTTTCTTCAAGCTAGATCTAGTATTCAATTGTTTGTCTTGTTTTTGAAACTGCCTACTCAAGTGAAAGAAGCATGCTTGTCTCACAGAGGGAGTGGCACTTTGGGAACCTACCCTCTATTCTATCATTTAGTGTAAGGGAGATTCAGTTAAGTCAATGCAGTTTCCTTCCATGAAACCGACATTTTTTTATTCAGGGTCGTTCCCCCCCCCCCCCTCCTTCTCCTCCTCCTCCTTCTCCTCTTCCCCTCCTCCTCCTCCTCTCCTCTTCCTCTTCCTCCCCCTCCCCCTTGTTTTTAAAGAGATGGAGATCAGAGGTGATATTAGATATTTGAAGACCAACATCGTTTAATTGCTGGTCATATCTAATATGCCTCTCATACTTCAGCTGAGGTTCAGCATTGTGCTGACAATTCCAAATATTTTGGTTACTTAGTGGAAATGCAAGATGCTCAAGGAAAGCTGGCATAATGGAGTATAACACCACCATTTTGCTTATCTTATGAAGCCAGAACCATGATATCGCTGAATAGATGAAACTATCAAATAAGAGGTGGCAATAAGATTACAGTACTGTAGAAATCCTGGAGGCAAAATGAAATTGTCTATTTAGTAAGGAGAGAGATAACTATTTGATGTTATGCTTCTTTCCCCGTCCTTGTCTAAATCACTTCATCCGATATTTTCAACAGTATTCTCTCCAGTAGCCAGATTCATGAAGTAGGTTATGTATTTAATTCTGCCAGTTCTAAGTATATTCTTTTTTTTTTTTTTTTTCTGAGTATATTCTTATCTCATCTTCTACCTGAAGCTCAAAGGTAGGTATGTCCATGTGTAGGGCACATGTGGAAATGCAGCAACGGGGATGCTGTGGCTCAGAGACAGCTCGGAGTAGGTAATTAGCTCTTCTTGGCAGGTTGACTATGAAGGGACATCTCTGTCACCCACTTTCAAAATCCACATCCCTAGATATCTTGTTTTTATTTCTATTCTTCCCAAACTGAAGGGTGCTGCTGGTGCTCATTGGGATGTGGCCTCTGATGCTCAAGAGGCTTTTATCAGTGCTCAGGAGGAGGCCTCTTATTAATGAGGTTTGGATGGATATGTGCTATAGGGATTCAGGGATTTGCCTGTCTACAAAGCAGTGATATTTTTGTAGAACGACTTTTTTTTTTTTCCTAATGTTTTTCTTTCTCTCTTCTTTCTTACTTTTTCCCTTCCTTCCTCCTTCCTTCCCTCCCTTTTTTCTTTTAAGTCTTTCTACAAGTCTTGTTCATGTGTCTCCATTGGTTTTAGTCTAACCATGCATCCTTCTAGGTTCTTAAAATTGGATTAAGTCCATGTCATTCTTCATTGTTTCTTTCTACTTCCCCCTCCCCATGAGGAAGAATGATTAGGATTCCTTAAGCACAAAGACTATACAAAGAGCCCTTGTTCCCAAGAGTTCTTGATTTTTCTGTTTCAACTGTAATCTCTAGAAAATGTTCTCATTAGCAGAATAGTTGTGTTTAGAATCACAGACCAGTACATATTCTGAATGCTCATTAAACCTGAACTAAAAATTATTGGAGAATTTTGTTTGGGAAAGTGTTTCTTTTGCTTTATTTGCTTCTAAGACTGTTCAGATCAGTCCCATTCCATACTTACCCATTTGTGAGTCTGGTTGGCTTCTTTTTTGTAGGTCGTGCTGTCAGCCTATAAAAGCCAAGTCTATCTCAAACCTGAAATTGCCCGGTTCTTGCCTCAACTTGGATAGTTCTTAGTGTGAACTTCTGGAGAAGATCTTAAGGGGGCTTAGCTTTTGGGCATACTAGCCATTGAGCATTTTTTTTCCACTAGTTTACTGTCTTTTTGAGTGGGTAGCTCACATTCTGTGTGTGTATGTGAGTTTATTTCTCTCTGTGTATAGGCACAAAGGTGGAACGAATATTCTGAAGAAAATAGTCTTCTAGTCATGAGCTTTCTCTCTCCTTATCGAATCTTTTGGTGACCTCTCTCATCTTATTTGTGTCTGACCTAGTTACAGTTACAAAGAAAGATGTCAACACACTGTAGCTTCCCTAGTGGTTCAGGCTCACAGTATCGTATCCCTTGGATAGCTGACTAGAAATGAGATCAGCCATCTGGTATGTTAGAGATCAATATTGAAGCTCTGTCATGTGGGGATCTGCATCTCAGCACTTGAGAATGCCTGCCCTTGTAAAGGTATAACAAATGTATAAAGGAAGTGGACACAGTTTTCCACTATAAGACATTGGAGCCTTTGGGTATTATGAGTGACAGAGGCCTAGGCTTCCTGTCTGATAACTTGTTGCATCCACATTCTGTCACAGTAAACAGTCCTTGGGGTGCATTTTGTGCTTAGTTTATAAAATTTTACCACAGGCCTTGAAGTTATTGTAAAGAAAGTATATGGGGGAGTGTGTGCGGCCTACATGCATGCATGTGCCCACCTGAGATGTCTGCCTCTACTATAGATGACATGACTGTGGTGAATGAATCGAGCTGTTAGTTTTCAACCCTCTGCCTTTAGCTTTGAGTTAAATATATTGCAGAGGCATTTCTTTATCTGCTTTATCTGAATATGTACCCACATGTATGTTTACCTCAGGAAAAAATTCTGCTTTTGTAATCTCCATGGACACCTCAGTGACTAATAAAATGTAGATGGTTTTTAAGTGGAAAATGTTAAGCTCAAACAGCAAGATAAATAGAAATCTATGAGTCAGAACCACCGAAATTAATCTGTTGATTTTGTGTGTATGTATACATGTACACCAGTATTATTCCCTATGCCTACTCTTTTCATATCTTTATCCATTTAAGCCAGGTTTTATTTTATCAAGTAGCATATTTGTTTTAAATTATCCCTATTGATAAGCAGGCACTAAGTCATGGAAGCCACAGAATGTATGCATGATTGAATGAGAGAGAGAGAACAGTGTGTGTGTGTCTATATGTGTATGGAAAGGGCTTTTTCTTTATTGCCACTGTTGAAATATGTATTTACGTTTGATTGTGAGTATAACTGGATAGGCAAGTGCACAACCCACAGTCTGGGTCTCTCATGAAAAAGTGAGATTATCCCTAAGCAGCTCTCTCTGCTTCTTCATAGTTTAGATCTGTGGGAAATTAGTGGTGGGTGGTGTTTGGTGTTTGGGGTATGAGTGGAAACAATTTCATCTTAAAGCTACTAGGGCAGGGAAGCGGCTGTGGCTCAATCAGTAGGGCTCCCGTTTACCATATGGGAGGCCCCGGGTTCGGTTCCCGGGACCTCCTGCTGAATGCAGGCCCGCCCGCACGGCGTGGTTAGCTGACCCAGCGAGCACAAGCAGCAAGGGGGGGATAAATGAATAAATAAATAAAATCTAAAAAAAAAAAAAGCTACTAGGGCAGAGCAAAGTAGGCATCTGCTAAGAAGAAGGAGTCTTGTGTAGGGAGTCAGAGCCCAAGCAGGGTGGGAAGGTGGCTCAGTGGCAGGGTGTTGGAGCCTGAGCTTAAGGACCAGCAGTGCAAGATCGGTTATGTACAGGTGGATTAATTATATAAATAAAAGTATTAAGGATAATGGGGGCCAGGTTTTGCACTGCCAGAGAAGGCCTTTACAAATACGGAAAGGCAGAAGACTAGAATGAACCCTGTAGTGTTGGATTAGGATTATAGGTATTGGGTGTGACCTCATGGTATGTTCAGGTTCTCCAAGAAGCAGGTGCCAAGATGGGGTGTTAGACAAGCAAGAGATTAATTGGAGAAGGCTCTTCTGAGGGAAAATGGGAAGGGAGCTGGAGGAGGCTCAGCAAGCCATCAGACCTGCAATGCAGTCCTAACCCCTGTGGAGGATGAAAGAAAGGAAGGAAAGTTAGGGAAGCGGCTGTGGCTCAATCAGTAGGGCTCCCGTTTACCATATGGGAGGCCCTGGGTTCGGTTCCCGGGGCCTCCTGGTGGGGGCAAGCCCGTCTGCACGATGTGGTTAGCTGACCCAGCGAGCACAAGCAGCAAGGGGGGGATAAATGAATAAATAAAAAAAATCTAAAAAAAAAAAAAAAGGAAGGAAAGTTGGATAAGAAAAATCTAAACTGTGGACCAGTTCTAAGAAAGTTTGAGTGAAGCTGGTGAGTCCTTGAGCCAAAGTTGCCTATCAGAAGAGTCCCATGTCTTCTAGCAGCAGGAATGCTTTTGTATCTGTTCTGTACTCAGTCATTGACTGGAAGCAGACAGTGGGAAGCATAGCCTTGACTGAAACAGCAGTGATGGATTTCAGAGCACTGCAGCTGGGCTGTCAGTTACTTACACTTCCTGCAGTCAGAGATCTGGGAGGCACATTTTCATGACTGTCATACATGGCTTTAAGTAGTTATAGATAGATGTAACCATAAATGTATAGAAATGAATATAGATGTAATAATTGTGTGTATGCATGCCTGTGTATGCACACTCTATATATAATGTATATACATGCATATATTTTCTAGCTCTGTTTGTGGCAGCAGTAGTCTAATAGCAATGAGCATACTTAGCAGCCTGATCTTGGTTTCTAAATACCATTTTGCTTTAATTGGTATCAGAGCTTCTTAGATAAATGGCTAATTCCAGAGCTGGGGAAGACAGTACAAGATAAGCTGGGAACATTTTGTGCCAGAAAGTAAGGAAGTGCTCAGAGAATGATGGGGACTTATCCAAAGGATACAGAAGCCAGCTTGTTGGGGCTCATCTGGCCAAATTGGGAACAATTAGAGCATCAAAATAAATAATGATTGTAGTTGATAATAACCCTTTGAATAAAATGGGAATCCATGAGTTCAGACTGATACAAACAAACAAACAAATAAATAACTGCCTTACTTGGGAGTTCGGTGAGAGATGAAAGTTACATATTTCAAAGTGTCTCATCACAAAATACATATTAATTACAAAGAGGAAGAGACTAGCTTTACAGAGGAGAAGCCTGGTAGACACCACCCTAGTCAAGTGAGCAAAGTGAGCATCATGAGTGTTTACCGTTTTATAGAAGACAAAGGGAACAATATAACATTTCTTTGATATTCCTGCCAAAGGTGTATAACTTGAATTTAATCACACACACACACACACACAAAACATCAAACAAACCAAATTTGAGAAGCATTCTACAAAATAACTGGTCCATACTCTTCAAAAGTGTCAAGGCCATGAGTTAAAGAAAGGCTGAAGAACTGTTTCTAAACTAAAGAGACATAACAACTAATTGTAACATCTGATTCAAACCTACATCTTTTTTTCCTTAAGTACACTATTGGGATAATTGGCAAACTTTGAGTAGGGTTTGGATTTGATGGTTGTAGTATGTCCGTTTTAACATCCTGATTCCAATGGTTATTTTATTATTATTATTATTATTATTATTATTATTTTGGAGAAAGTCTTGGTTTGTAAGAAATGTACATCAAACTATTTGGGATACTGCATACCGCAATAGTTTGGCTACTTAATCTCAAGAAGGGGGAGGGCATTCTTTGTAGAGTACATGAAACTTTTCTGTAAGTTTGGATGGTTTCAAATGCACATTGAATTACTCTGGGTAATTTAAGACAATGCCCTCATCTCTCCTATCAATATATTATTTGTTACTTCCCATCTTGCAGGATTGGGAAGATTGAGAGGATCAGGGGAAAGGCAGGCAAATATGTATGTGATCAGTATAGCTGAGATCTACTCCTTACGAATCATACTCCTTTGTGTGGGTATAGAACACCTTTTCTCCATGTTGGCAGGATATAGGGCCCCATGGCTTCAAAGGTGGCTCCTAATGGGAAAGTATAAGCATATTATAAGCCGCTCACTGTGGAAAGAAAGGGGAGGGGGAATGGGAGATGCCAAAGAGAAAGCCTGTGTGTGAGACCCATGTCCCTTGTGTTTATACCTGGAACACCTGATCATGCCTTCATGGCAGGTCTTCTCTTTTAATAGAACCCTAAATTTCTCTTTTAGTTTAGAATAGCCCTTTCAATTTCAACACTAATTCTCTTTGTGTTTCTTGCTAGTACAGAGAGAGATGACATCCTTCTAGACTTTAGGTCTCTTTTTATATGCTGATTGTGAATTATCCATTTGTGCCAGGCATGTGTAATTAGAATTACTGATAAACTCAAGAAAGTACAACATATTAACACATTTAAAGCAGTATAATGTCATGGCACACAATTTACTGTTCTTTTTTCTTACTGGGTAATTAAACAACACACCAGTGTCAGATTCTGAGCCATCTTTGACCAGGGGGAAAAATCTCCTGACCTTTCCATAGCAGCTGAAAGAAACGAATGAGACAGTCAAGAGCATGGTTCTAGGCTAATTCCATTCTCTCTCTCCCTTTCATTCTCTTTTTAAATTCAAGATAATGGGGAGGAGAAAGACAAAAGCTAGTTGAGGCATGCAGAAAGCTTTTGTCCTTAGTTCTATGCTGGACCAGTTTCACTAATACATGCTTAGGAAATATATGCTTAGGATAATAAATAATGTTCCATTGGTGTATTTCCAAAATGATTAGATGTTTTCTGGATATTTCAAAGAGTAGGTCAACATTTTCATGATGTGTAGTGTAACAAAATTAAAAGAATATACTGTAACTTCAAAAAGCTGCCAAATGCCATATAGCTCATAATGCTGTGGGTTTTGCATTTATCCTAAATAAGCTATATAATTTCATTAGAAAATATTTACTACGTATTTTCTTTATGCCGAGTACTGTGTTCTTGCACTGGGGTACAGAGCAAGAAAGATGTGGCCCTTGACCTCTCAGAGCTTATAATTTAGTAGGGAAGATAGACTATGAATTAATCGTTACAATACAGTGTGATAAGTTATCATAGGAAAGCATATAGCAAGAAGAAAATACATGTGATATGATTCTCACATGCTTGGTGCTTAGGGAATGCCCAATAAATGATGGTTGTTATTATTTCACTTATTTTTACTGTCGTTATTACTGGGCACAAGCACCACAACTGTTCTGGGGAAATCTGTAATTAGGGATAAGCTGGCTAAGAGAACATGGCTTAGACTCAAAGCTTTAGCGGGATGGGAGAGGAAGGTAGCAGGGAGAGTGTGGAGTGAACTGGGAATCTCAGGCCTTAGGAACTAGACATGGCAGACATCAACTCGTGTGTAGACATATGCTGATAGGATATAGAGGGCAAGACCATGGAAGATATGGGAAGGATTGTGACCTTGGTTCTCTGCTGGCCATGCAGGTACCCAGTCAACTCTGGGAATTGATTTGAGCAACATTAACAGGAATTGATCCTTAAAGCATCTGTGCTGTTTTGCTTAGTATTCTCTAGCTTTTCCTATAGATGCTTATTTGCATGAATTTTCTTTGCCTGCTCTACCATTCCAACTTTCTCTTCTAGACCCCATGTATTGACTGTAAAATGTCAGTGTTCATAATTCAAAATGCAGTAACAAATAGGTTTTGTTCTTTTGGCATTTTAAATCATTAAGAAATCTTAATCTGTCAAAAGTGGAGTTGGCCCCCACCCCACCTCCAGTGTCCTCTCTAGCACTAGCACCTTGGTGGATGGAACCTCTCTCCTGCCCTGTTCGGGCTTCTCGGTAACACCATTAGTTAAATCCTCACTGTGGATCAACATACACATCTGCTGATTTGTGGCTGTTGCGTTCTGCATGCTGCCAAATCCAACTTTGTGATAATGACAGTGTTTGCCAGCATGCTTATGCAGTGACTCAGGAGACAGCGTGGCCAGCAGAGCAGCCTCTTTGTGGGAGTGGATTTTGAGAAGTGCTAATTCTGTGGCAGTTTGGAGATATTAATATCGTGCTGGCAGTAGATAAACAAGCAGCAGAGGGGCATATGATGAGAAGAGAATCAGCTCCTTTTCCTCCTTTCCTACCTGCACATATTTTCATCTTTTTCCAAAAAAGTATGTTCTCCTGGGTTTGAACCCTTAAGTGGCTTAAACATACATGTAGACGGGTTAGTCCAGCTCCCAGAATCTCTAAAGTATGACTTTCTTAGAATCACCAGTGTGTTAAGAGTTAACTTCATTTTCAAACAACACTAAATCATAGCATATGGTACTGTATCCTATTGCTTTCCATACCCCCTCCCTAAAGGGCACCTAACCAGATGGTTTGAGTGGGGCCTTTGGTGTAATTATGACAGACACAAAGAGAGAGACATAACCACCACTCTCCCTCCATAATATCATACCTCTTGCTTTCCAGTATTTGCTATAGTTAAATTTTGAAAATTTGTATTTGCAGTTTGTTGGCTTCATATCAAAGGTCCCTTTCCAGGTTGGGGAGGAACCATGCAAATATGCTAAGTAGGACTGAGTATATTTACATAAATTCCTTACTCTGTAATCATGATAAACCAAAAAAAATTCACACAAAATTACAAATTTGAAATGATTAAAAGCACCGTTGTATCAGACAAGAGTTTCTTTCTGCACCCCCCCGCCCCATTCATTTATGGCTCTTACCTTCTACAAGCCACTTTGGGTGGGAGATCTACTATCAGGATTTCTGATGAGAAGCACTTTAAGTTGCGTTAAACCAAGGCTTAAAACATTGCCAAACTAAACAAGACATTTTCTAGTCACAGTATAGGCTATAAAGGAGATCTGAAGAAATTTAGGTCATGCTTTTATGTGTTTAGTTTTTATCTGTGCACCTGATATTTTAGAGCAGACTTTTCTTGAGGGTAGTGGCTTGTTTGTAACATTCTGTAAATAGCCAAGCCTAATGCAGCCTTTTCACAGATTTTTTTCTGCTGGTTTTTATGTGTGGATTGATATAGCGTCTGACTGTACTAACCAGAAAAATGCTGAGGCAGGGAAATTTGTTATTCAATCTTTTATTTGGATTTCTAGCTTAGGGACTCATTGGTCTTGAAATTCTTGGCTTCTCCTTCCCTCTGCCAGAATGCGTTAAGACCTCCAGGTGCTCACGGTTATTATTTCTGTTGACTGTACCCCATATGCACTGTTGCTGCCAGCTGACCTATCTTTTCTGTTACAGAAACATCGCCGAGGCTCTTGTCAGCAAAGGTCTAGCCACGGTGATCAGATATCGGCAGGATGATGACCAGAGATCCTCACACTATGATGAGCTGCTTGCTGCAGAGGCCAGGTGAGAGGAATAATTACTGTAGCAAACACATTGGGACCCAGAGCCCCACTTTTTACTGTCCCACTATCCTACCTATCCTTGAGCAGAATGTGTTGGAAAATAATATGCTGAGAAAAGCTTAGATCCTTTTATTATTCCAGTTTTACCCCAGGAAGAGAAGAGAGGCACATGTTGAACTTGCTCTCTAACCTTGATTAAGTACACCTGGGCCTTTTTTTTTACTCTGTAAAATAAGTATATAGTAAATAGATAAAAGAGATATATCCCTATATAGATGCTATAAAATGAATTATGGATGAGAAAGCACCATGTAGGATATTTTATTATCACCATCATCATCATTCCTGGAACTAACAATGAAGCTCTGCTTATGAGTACAATACATTTGCCTGTTTCTTGCATCCAGAAGACTCTACTTCCCCAGCCCCTCCCACTTATCACCTCTAGACCTTTTGTCATGTACAAAGGAAATGAAAATATTTATTAGGAAATGAGTTTTGGCTCCACATTTCTGACAGCTAGCAACAGAGCATTTGAGAAGTCCTGTGACATTTTACTTTTGTCCTTCATCCCTGTGACTGGTTGCCCCAAGGACATGTATCCTGCTCAGCAGTATTTCTTGCCATTTACAGTCCTCAAGGCTCTTACTCAGGGGGAGTGTCACTGGATGGTGCTGGTAGTTTTGAGTGATCCCCAGACTTCCTGGGAAACAAAGCAACAACTGTGCTACTACTACTGAACTGACTTGGAGAGCTCAGCAGACTGCTTGGATCCAACCAAAATATATCTATTATCTCAGCCTTCTGGGTCATAGGGCCCAGTTAGTTTTAGAAGTTTGGTAATTGCCATGTTATGCTATACAGTTAGAGGAGAAATGACTGTGGGTGCATGTTAACTAAAGTCAGCTTCAAACTTTGTCATTTAGATCACTTCTCTTGCTCTTTGGCCCAAACATTGTGCTGATATGTGACATTTACTTCTAACACCATGTCACATCCTGATGGATAGAGCATCTGTAGAATGTCACACAGATTGTAGGCTGAGAAATCAGTCATGCTGTTGTGGCTTTTTGAATTCTTTCTTGTGGGCTTTTCTCAGTAGGCCCTGTCTAGGACCCAAATCTTAGGCACAAAGAATTCAGTGAAAATACCAGTATCTTTGGGTATTATGGTTCATTAATGGCCAGTAAAAAGTGATGTGATATATTGTCCATAACTGGTTTTTCTCTTAATCCTTCCTCACTTTCTCATTCTTCTCTCCCTGACAGAGAGGCCAGCCAGGTGGGCATAGAGTGGGCAATGTGGCTTTGTATCTCTTAGTATTGTTGAGTCATCCAGCTACTTGAAGAAATGAGCAACCATTAAACTGCATTTTAAATGGGCTGGGTCCATGAAGGGCATGTTCAGTCTGATCTGATGGTCACTTGAAGGATAGGTTACATGTTCCCAGAGTTGCAAGGGCACTTTGCAATATAATGGGACTTAGAGTCATACTTTCTGCCCTGGGTTCTGTCTGCTACTAATGAATATTTAATTCTGACTAGCAGGTAAGCATGAAAATAATTTGCAAAGGTGCTCTGGAAAGTGAGGCCAGAATAAGCTCTTTTTTTATTATTTTTTATTTTTATGCTTTTAGAAATAGCTATGTTGTGCTATAATGTTTAATGAGTATGCATAGATACTGAAATTTTTCAAGTTTAAGGTTTTAAGAAGAAAACAGTCTCTCTAGGGTTCATTTTGAGCTGAAGGAATATAAGAAGATGCTTGCCTGCTAAAGCAGTGAGTTGCCTAGAGATAATTGTGTTGAGCCATTGCTTTCAGAATGATGGTGGAAAAATTGGCTTCAGGGTCATTGCAATGTTGCAGGTTGGGTAGACAGAGAGAAATTAACCACTTCTCCAAGCCTGTGAGGCATTGTCGTAAGACTGCAGACCTCATAAAGAATTAGGAGAAATGGCCCACATGAACTGTTAGTTGGGTTGTCCTTTGGAGCAGTATTGTCGGTGAGCTCCAGGATGGTGGCCCAGTGCCATTTTCCACATGCAAAATCCCAGCGCCATAAAGTAAGAGCCAGGAAAGGCTGACCACCTGCCAGATAAGTGGGTTGGTGTTATAGCCATTAAAAAATATTATCAGTGCAGAATGTCCCCTTATTTTGAGGATGACCAAATTGATCTCTTTTTAAGACCACCTATTTTATGACACCCTGCTTTTAGTTTGCCAGTAGTTCAAAGCACTCCTTCCCCTATGGCCCACTCCCCATGTTCCATTAGGTTTCTTTCTTGCTTCTGTCACACAATAGCGTGTCAAAGTTCTTTTTACATGCCTTTCCTGCCCCTTATCCTGCCTGCCTGTCTTTTGAATATTATCTGAGTTTGGGGTTGTTTTACCCTAAATAGATTAGCTGTCTTTTTTCCAGTTGAACTGTTCCTTGTAATTTTATGCCCCTGTCGATGTGGTTCCTCTACCTCCCCTTAGTGTCCTCTGCAGATCTCATTATTGAGTTGTTTACTCCATTCTCGGGCCTGAATAGAACCCCTAAACAAGAATGGCCTTGGTGTTGACCCCAAGATTCTCGCTGCATGGACTGTCACTAAACTGCCTTTTGTTTGTCATTATTCAGTCACTTTTTAACCTTCAGTGATTGTGTACCAAATCAACCCAGTTTGAATTAATTTCCCAAGTAAGATTTCTTGAGGTGCTGTATCTAATGCTTTAGCAAAGGCCAAATTAATAACATCTGCTGTGTTTTTATCAGTCATTCATCTTGGAACTCTCTGGGCAAATGCTAGGTAGGTGAAGGTTGCACAGCCATTCTCTCTAGTTCTTTGCCACAAGAGTGTTGATTCCTACAGCTTTTGTTGTCCCTGACCCCTGGTTAACTGCTTTCGCTCTGGTTATGGCTAGTGATATTGGCAGTGGCATAGAGTGTTCTTCCATTGACTGTACTTTCCAGAGCATTGCTTGGCCATTAATCCTTTTAGAGAAACATTGTAAGTTTTGGGGAAAGGGCAGCCTGTTAACTCGTCTGACTTCTCGGGTCAGTGCAGCTGCCTGCCCAGGAGTTGATGAGCTTTCTCAGGGTGCTGAGGGCACTGCTTCCTTGAAGGCAGTATGATGCCAACCTTTCTCAGATCCCTCTGATGAGAGCCCTGGGAGTGGTGTGTTATGAGCTCATTGGGAGACCAGTAGAGAGAAAGGGGAAGGAGAGCACCACTATGCAATTGGCTCGTTGCTCTCCAGTTTGTCCACCTGCCTGCTGGAAACAAGCTCATAACCACCTCTGCAGCACTGTTCAGTTTGCTGATCCTTTGAGAGTCCTTCATTCAGATGCCCGTCTGCTTTTGGAAAGCCGTCATTATGCCTCAAATACATGGTACATCTGGAGACAGCCACATCTTTTATGTTTAAAGGATAAATAAATCCCCAATTCCCAAAAGGCAGCCTTCCTTTCTAGTTCATTTGTCTTTCACCAGCTGCCTCTTCCCTCATTACCTTGTGTCCTGGCAAGATAAGATTTTGGCATTTTTGCATGTACTATCAGGCCTTGCTTCTCTCATGGACTTCATTGACATGCCCTTGCTTTTATCCCAGGGTTCTGAAAGCTCCAGTACATGTCCCCTATCTTTCAGTAAAACTATCTTAGGAGCAGCTGACCCATACTTATTGGTGACACTCCTGAACTGGGTCCCCTTTTTAGAGGCATCATGGCTCCTTATGGAGTGTGACACAAAATTTTTTTCTGTGCCATCCTCATTTTTTATCCCTGTTGGGCTTTCCAGCATTTCCAGTATTTCTCAGTTAGCTGGCCTGTCAAATTCCTAGTCTCAATGTAGTGTTCTAAACTGAAGGTAGGGCTTTGGACTCCTTCGGAGGCATTGCCAAGATATTGAGCCATCATCAGAGCCCTTCTTAGTTTTAAGATTTTATAAAATTTTTCATATACTCTATTCCATGTATTTAGTATAATACACCTGTAGCAGTCTGGCAGTTTGATATAGTTATGAATTCCAAACATATAATTGGATCATGCTTGTAAACTGGTCTGCTAATCTGGGTGTGATTAAGTTATGATTAGGGAATTGACTGGGTCACTTCAGTAGAGCATTGAGCTCACCCCTTGGTGGGTGGGGAATCAAATATAAAAGGCATGGCAAAGGACAGAGTTGGAGCAGTTTTGGTATTGGGGTTCTGATGAGGAAGGAGAGAAGGCCCTGGGAAAAGAGACGAGCCATTTACCTGACAGTTCACAGCTGGCCTTGTGGAGAGAGGCAGAGCCTAGAGAGCATCATAATCTATAGCTGACCTTGTGGAGGAAACAAGTGTTAAACCCAGAAAGAAACGGAGCCCCGGGAAGAGAGGAACCCAAGAAGCCTGAACCCTGGCAAATGTCGGCAGCTGTCTTGCTCTAACATGTGGCAACAGACTTTGGTGAAAGAAGAAACTTATGCTTATGGCCTGTTAACTGTACGCTTCTACCCCAAATAAATACCCTTTATAAAGACCAACAGATTTCTGGTATTTTGCATCAGCACCCCTTTTGGCTGACTAATACAACACCCAACTCAGTTTTGGCCAGGACAAAATGTGACTTCCTGTAGCATGCTAGATATCTTACTACTGGTCTTTTTGTTGAGCATGTCATGGACAGTGAAGACTAGCTGTCAGTGGTTGAAGTCAGATCAAAACCTGGCTCTGTGTCATGTTTTTCTTAGGTATGGAAACACAGGGGATATCATTTGTGTGTGTCCTCCTGAAGCTTCTAATACATTTATCTACAGAGGTAATATTTTAAGAATTCCTAGAATCTGTGGCTCATTACAGGAAAACATGTTCACAGTAATGTTAGTTCAGAGACTGGGACTTTATTCCTTTAAGGCACCTTCTAATTCTAAGATTTTGTGACTTCAAGAGAGGATGTGTATTCAGAAAAGATATTGATGCCCCAGCTTAACTGTGGAAAAGCAATTGTATTGAACATTCTGGTGTCTGGGCAGATTTAAATGAATTTAGATTCATTCTGGACATGCTTAATGAGGTTAGGGTTATCTTGGGAGAAGAGAAAAGGGCAGGCTTTCTCTTATCTTTCTGCCTGTGTTTTATTTCTTGCCCAGCTCATTGCAGACTCAAAAAATTGTGGTGGTGTCCTCTCTTTAAGAGGCAAGCATGAATCTGTCCACATCTCAGCTTTGCCTTACTCTCTTCCCTGCCCTCCAACCCCCCACCCCCCTCCTCACAGTTGAACAAACCTTTCAGCTTCCCCTTTCTTTAAAACAAACAAAACTAAAAACTAATGCTCCTGCTTGCTGACTCAACATCTCCAATCTCTACATCTCCAGTCTTCAAACTCTATATAAGCACCAGTCCTTGATTTCAGAAAGACCTACCAAAGATCTCTTGCTTTTTTTCAGTGTGGTTAACAGCACCCTCCCTATTGTAGGCTTGTCTCTGCTTGAACCTTTAGGAAATCTGTTGGCCTTGCCATCACAGATTTTGATAAAAGGCTATAAACTTGGTAGCTTTTTGTTTCCTAGGCTAGTAAGAGCAGTCAGTGTTAAGAGGGAAACTTTTAATAAAGAATCTTTCCTCACAGTGCAGTTGTTGGGGGCTGTTGTGGATTTACCAATTTCCATTCACTTTTAAGAGTGACTTTTAAATATATTTTGCACTTCCACTGAAGTGCTTTCTGTACCAGTGGGAAAGAAGTGCTATTGGTCTCCCACTTTTGATTTAGCCAGAGCAGCTGCTTTTTTTGTGTGTGGCTTACAGACGAGGGTTTCCATTAAATTTCAATAAGGGGAAAAAAAAAAAAAAAAAACTTGTGCTTTAAAAAACAAAAACTTTTTTTATGGGATCCTTCCTATATGTGTCTTCAATTTTGTTGGCATTTATAATTCTGATTATGAATGAAATGTAGAGTTGCTTGCTAATGCTTTCTCTTGCCATGTTAAAACATCCAACTTAAGATACTCAAATGGAAGAAGGCAGCATCAGAGTTTGACCCAGCTCGGATTTGTTGAATGTCTTGATAAGAAGAAAGTTTCATTTCCATACCAATCTAGTGAGAAAATTGGCTTTGAATTTGAGTATGTTTTGAAATTTTAAAACAGATATATCCTAATACAGGGTAGATTATATAGGCTAACCAGTTCTACCAGAAAACAAACCATTCTTCTGACTCAGGAACTGTTGTTCAAGTCTGGTTCACTTTGCATGTGATGGCTTTGCATTCATTTCTCTTCTTTATCCTCATTTTTCTTGAGTGTGTCCTGGAGAACAAAAAAGATAATAGATTCAATCCTTATAAAGCATGCTTTATAAGAAGGACAGGCATTAAGCAAATCATTTTAATAGTACTCCTGGATACTGCTATTTTTTTTCTTTATTTCTTCTCTTTTCTTAGCCCTTCCTCTTTTCTCTCTCTACATTATTAACACTGCCTGCGTTACTTTTTTATTCCATCTGTCATTTCTGTTAAATTTTCCCATGAGAGCATCTTCCAGAAATTCATCTCTTCTGCCTGGTCTCTATTCTCTTATCTTCTCGATAGTTTAATGGTACAGCTTTAAATAAACCGAAATTTCTCACTTCAAATTTAATGACCTTAAGTTGTGAAAATTCTCTTTTAATAAAACTGGAACCTACTGAATACTGTGAAAAACAACTTTGATTTGAAGTTCTTTTCTTTCTTTCACTGTTTAATTGTAGATTCCTGTAACACTAGGGTTCTGTTGGATTTTTAGCTGAAACATCATAGAAAGGCAGGAATTGGGTGAATTATCTTCTGCCCTCTTCACCCAGCTGCATTATATCATGCCAGGACAGGTTGGAAGCCAGCACAGAGAAAAGAGGCTAGCTTTTCTCCTAAATACCAATAATGGCTTCCTTTCTTCTTTAACTCTGGAACTGCACACCCCCACTACATTTTGGGTTTGCAGTTGCGTGTCATAGTCATGCGGTTGCTAATGGGATTCAGCACGTGTCTGTATGTGGGGTTTCTTTGTTGGGGAATAGGGTAGATCAGCTATTGCAAATGGATGCGATAACAGGAAAATGCATTGAAAGAGCTGGTGTGGGGAAGTGATTTGATGATACAGCTGAATGTGGGGAAATTTAGCTTTTCCCTTTCTTCAGAAAAGATGATGCACTCAACATCCAAATAGCAGTAATCAATCTGCATTTAAGGCAGCACAAATGGCCACTTCTGGAGAGCTGTATAATGTCTCCATTTCCAAATAGTTTTCTCCTTTAAGATATTAAGAGGATCTCTCCATGCTTTTCATCCTATCCTTCTTTTCCTTCACCTCCACCCCCAGTCCCTTCTGCTATAACTCAAGCTGTGAGACTTGTCTTGATGTTTAGTGTGAGGGGACGGGAGTCAAGTTTGAACCCATTCAGTTTATCTGCTATCTGGTATATAAAGCTGTGTAGGTCATGGTCAGATGATGAACTGGTAGTAAGAAGTTCTCCCTGCCCAATCTTTTCTATACGCATTTGTCTGCACTCTTGGTTTATTCCTTCAGGGGGAGCTATTCTAGACTGACTTTCTTTGATGATTTGATTCCCCCTGTCTTTTCAGCTGTGACCATTTGTCTGATGAGAGCAGCTTTTCCATTCTCTCCCATCTCTTGGCTAAGAGGCTCTTGTACCTTTCTTACAACCCCACAATATTTGACACATTTGAAGATTATCATAGTAAGGAATATAATTTCAACTCACAGTAAGTTGTAACAAAAGTATAACACTTGACACTTGCCTTTCTTATGAACCAGTGGTTGTCACCATCTTTGTCACTTGGGAACTTGTTAGAAATGTCAATTCTTGGGTCCCAGCAATCTCATTGCGTCCTTCAGGTGATGTTGAAATTTGCTGAATTTTGGGAAAAACTTTGAAAACCACTGCCTAAGGCAATTCCTGATCAGTGTAAAACGAATCAAAGTGTGTATCCTTTTATGGCAGATTAACAATTTAATCTTCATTGGAGTTATAATCGTGACTATAAGTAATAAGAAACAAGGCATGGAATGGATTTCGGTAGCATGTCTCAGCAGTGCCTTCCCTGTGGTCACGGCCATATTTGTTCTCCACTGAGCCAGTTTCCATTGACTCCTGCCTCTTCTCTTTCTCATACTCTGCATTCATGGCTCCTTAATTCAATTCCCTTTGAGTAACCTCCACCAGCTCTTGGCTAATTTCATGTGAAATCATCTTGAGTGTTGCTGTGCTTGCTAAATTTCGCTCATCTGCAATGTCAGGTGGCTGAGAGGGTCAGAAAGCAGAGTATCTATTAGGTGTATCCCTATCCTACTTTTCCTGTAAATCCTTGGAAATCTCTCAAGAGGACTGTAGTCTGTGTAATTAATCACTGATACATCAATGCACAGAATTTTATAGCTGCTTTTGGAAGGGGAAGTCTACTTCATAGCTTTCTTTCATTTGTAGAATTCTTTGCATCTAAATATTTCTTGTAAACTCCCTCATGCATTTCTGTTTTAGCCTAACTTGCCTCTAACACCCCCTCCAGCTTTGGGCCCAGAACTTAAGAAGATTAGAGTGCCAAATCCTTAGAAAATGGCAATGAGTCTTTTCTTGCAGGTCCCAGCAAATGTATCTCAGACTGGAAAACACCATTTTCCAAAATATAAGTCAAAGAACTGTCACTTTTTACTCAATCAAAAGACATATCCAAATTTTCTATAGCTGATTTGTTCATTTAACAGTAACAAATATTTTATCAGGTACTTAAAAACAAATGCATGGTCTAGTGGTGAGTTGGCTGAGCAAGTAACTAATTGCAAATATAATTGAAGAGTGGAGATCTATATGGGTAGCTGGGATGAATAGGGAAGAGAGCACCTAAATCAAAGAGATATCCCCAGATAGAGTCCGTGATGCATAACCATGTTCTGTCTTGTTCACCCTGGGAAAGGGAGATGGAAAACAAATACTGCTTCCTTGCCCTGTGACACAGCAGTTCTACTTCTATGAATTTTTCCCAAGGAAGTAATTAGAGAGGTACCCAACAGTTTATCTAAAAGCTATTCCTGTGGTATTATTTATAATACTGGAAATATTATATTCATCTAAATATCTAGCTGTGGGGGGTTGATTAAATTATGGAACATGCATCCATATAATGGATTTACTGTGCAGTTATTTAAAATGTTGTAAAAAATTAATGACATTAATGTTCATTTAGCTATTGTTTCAGGGAGAAAGAAGGCTACAACATTTTTCCACTGTGGTGCGAATTTTTTTAAGCATAAGAGGATGGGATATGTGTGCATAAGCACTCAGAAAATGTTAGCAGTGCTTATGTCTTGGAGTATGATTCTAGATCATTGTTCCTCCAATTTTTTCTCTGATGGACAGAGATCCCCAAATCTATAAAACCAATGTCATTGAGGCAATTTTTAGCTATCATTGCCCCTTGTCCTGGTTTGCCTCAGCTCCTGTTACAAATACCACAGACTGGTTTTGGCTTAACAACAAAGTTACTGGCCCACGGTTTCGAGGCTAGACGAAGTCCAAAATCAAAGTATCATGGGACTTGCCTTCATCTGGAGTCTGTATGTCCCGGTGCTGGCTGCCGGCAACCCTTGGGGTTCCTTGGCTTGAATCTCTGTCTCCCATAATATAGCGATGTCCCCTTCTTTCTGCTCTTCTGGTTTCTGCTGACTTCTGGCTTCTCCCTGTGGTTTTCTCCAACTTCTGGCTTCCAGTTTCTTTCCTTATAAGGCTTCCAGTAATTGGATTAAGACCCACCCTCATTCAGTTGGGGCCATATCTTAGCTACAAATCACATTTTCAAGAGGTCCTTTATACCCACAGGAATGTTGATTTACACCCACAGTGGAGGATGACTGTGGTTAATAGTACAAAGATAATAATGTTCCTCCATGAACTCAACCAAATATACATCACTCTTATAAGGGGTTAATAATAGGATGGTATATGGATGGGGGGGGACACAACTAATGTAAACTATGGATTATAATTAACAGTAATATTGTAATATTCTTTTATCACTTGTACAAAGGTACCATGCCAATGCTAAGTTTCAATAATAGGGGAGAATAAAGGGTATGAGGATTTTCTTTTTGGAGCAGTAAGAATGTTCTCAAGTTGCCTGTGGTGATGAATGTACAAGTCTGTGATTATTCTGAGAACCATTGATTGTACACTTTGAATGGATTGCATGGTATGTGAATAAAACTGTTCTTAAAAAAAAAAAAAAAAAGATATGGCCAGACAGGTGAGCAGAGGCCAGTTCATGTCAGTCTAATTAAAGTGTTGACTTGAGATAAAAAAAAAATAAAAGCCTGTCTGTGTTGGGGTACATAGGTCAATCTACTACATATTTCACCTTTCTGAGGCCTTGTCTTCTCAAGAAGACTTTAGGCTAATAATGAGCATTCCTCCCTATCTCTAATATTCCTTTGATCCTAATCTGGGACAGTGGAGTTCACATATCTTTTTTTTTTTTTTTTTTTTTAATTTTATTTTATTTTATTTATTTATTTATTTTTTTAAGAAACTTAGATTACATAAATGTTACACACAAAATATAGGGATTCCTATATGCCCCACTCCCCACACCTCCCACACCCTCCCACATAAATAGACATATCTTTTGTAACTGGCTTTCTCATCATCTCTAGCCTTGGGATATTGTTCTCTGCCATGGAATCCACAGGTCCTCCCCCTCTCCCCACTTAACCACTGTAAGACCTGCCATAACATGTCTTTATTTCTTCCTTATATTAGGTTTAGAAAAGACTATGTTCTAGAGTTCTTGGTTATTTGCTTTAGTGACTCATTCTTCCACCCAACTCCCCTTGACCGTAGGACTCAATTTCCTCATTTCTGTTCCATGTACTTCCATCTTTTCTGTCTTATTAGTAATTTTTATTTTCATTGAAAATGTAACTACATATTATCAGTCCCTAACTTACCATTCTGCACCTGTGCCTGCTCCGTATCTACTTTTTTGAGTGTCAGGACCCTGTTGCTTCCTCCAGCTACCAAGGAACCAGGAGAAAGGCCAAAGAAGTTGTTTACTGCTGTCATGTTTCATTGATATCTGTATTTGGTTCATCCTGAAATACCATTTTTGTCAATGTGACCTGAAATACAGTGATAGGTGCTTTAGAAATTTATTAAGTTATTCACTCTTTTTCGGCTTTTTAACCTTTCCGATGGATTATTGTCCTTTCTCCTTAGTCATTTATCCTTTATTCTCCACTTACAATACTGTGACTTGGTTATGTTTTATTGTTTAGAGTGGTCAGAGCTTTGCCTCCACCCTGTGCCATTCATATTGGTGCTCATCTTCACTCGTTCCAGGGGACTTGAACGGGGATGAGAGGCTTTTGTTCTTGATGTTCCTCTGCTTCTCCTGCTTTTGCTTCTGCTCAGAGGCCAGGCTGCAACTTCTTTTGCCTTGTACTATTCCTAGTAGAAAAACCAATGTGCCTGATACCTGGGGCATGTATCATAAAACTGTGGGTCCATGAGAGCGAGCAGGCCTAATTCTTTTATCCTAGAATTACTTTGGCATAATCTATGTCTTCAATTTGAAATATTTTCAGCATTCTGCATTAGATTAGTCTGCCACAAGGCATTTGTTCAGCTTTACTAGTCACACAGTAATTGAATTAGATGATTCTGAGTATATGTAATTATGTGACCATCGCTCCATGTTAAATGCCATAACAAATATTAAGGACAGAATCCTAACCCTCAAAGGGCCTGTAGTCTAACCATTCAGATAAAGATTACTTGCTATAGGTCTACAGATAAGCAACAATTCTTTGCATATTATAGTGTGGACCTTGAAGGACAGATAGGAAGGATCAAAGGGAGGAGAAAAGCCCAGGGGGGACACTTATAAAGAACAACTTGCATGGAGGAAATGGACCCAATGGGATTAGAGGGAGAAATGATGAAATCATGTTAAGACATTGTAGAGGCCTAGAAAGCCAAGCTTAAGAATTTTCAGCTTTATGCAACAGGCAGGTGGTCTTTGTTTTAGGTAGAATCATGGGAGCAAAATGATTGTTGGTTGGTTTGTTTGTTTGTTTGGTTGGTTGGTTGGTTGGTTTAGAGAAGTCATATTGCAGTGGTGTGCAATGTTGAATCAAAGTGGTATTAGTATCAAAAGGGATTGATTAAATTTAGTTAAAATATTCCTGAAGTCATCTTGGAATAAATTGGTTAGGACCTGGACCAACGAAGATGGTTACTAAAAGGCCAAGTGAACACTATTAGTGAGGGAAAGAGTATTGGATGTAGGGGATAAAGCAGAAGCAGAGTTAGGGAAATTTTGGTCCCTAGTTACCAGGGAATGCATCGCTAAAGGGAACTTATGGATGAGGAAACATATGCAAGGGCTCCAGATCTCTCCCTTGCCCCATCCTTTCCCTGTTATCTCTCTGTTATATGTCGTTTCTGCTTTCTATCACTTTATTGTCTTTAGATCTCTTTTATATATGATGGTAGGTCATTTTTGCATGGAGCTCTGATGAAAGCTCCCACTTCCCAGAAAAACTTACATATCTATTTCTACTACCATTTCTAGGTAGTACATAGATAATCCCAGCATGCCAATGGAAGCTCATCTAGGTCCCCAGCTTAAGAATTCCTGATGTGACAACTATTTTATGATCATGGTGAGGTTGACTCTAACCATGCATCCATACATCCTTTGGCTTTTTTGAGAAACTCTCAAAATTATTTCTACAGAATAACAATCTAGCATCCCTGAATTAGAACTAACATCATGGCCTGTTTGTTGGCACAAGCTAGACTGTTGTTGTATGTCAGTTGTGCTAAGGCTTCCTGCTTAGACATCAGTCCGTAGGGTTTTTTAGGCTCTTGTAGGTCCCAGCCTTCTTTATTCCCACGTTTTGCCACTATGAGTTTTCCAGTTCTTACCACTTTAGAACTAACACTTCCTTTTAACACTGTTAAAATGCCTTCAAAGCTCTTTATTTTGTTACACTACCTAGTTCATAAAATTCAGTTCAAGTGAGATTTTAAGAAAATTATCTGTTTTTTCCTATACAATTTGTAAATTTGAAATTCTCTTTTTCTTTTTAAAAGATGTTTATGCATTTCCTGCATACCCCCTTTTCACATCCCACACCCTCCCAAGGCAGCCACTGGTTAGTCATAATAGGGCGGGCTGCCTATGGCTTATTCAGCATCCCGTGGTCTGTATTCTACCTGAGCTCAGATCCACAAAACCTAAGAGCCAAACTCTGTCCCTTTGCATGAACAGTATGTTGAGGTTCTAATGCTGTAGGGCTCAAGCCATGGGAATGATCTTGCTTTAATATTGTCCTTGCCTGCCTTTGCAATACTGTAAGTTTTATCTTCTAGTGGGAAGGCAATAGCATCTCATCCATGAGAATTTCAAACTTTGCCATTTAAAGAAAGAAGCGTGTTTTCCAGTGATATGAATGGGGTTCCTCTCCAACCCTATAGGATTCTACAGCCCTGTGGCTTCATTAAGCAACCTAGAAAGCTGAGTTTTCATCCCTCTTTTGCCCTGTTGTGCTTTATATGTATGTGGTCGGACACTGACTTTCCCTGAGTGGTGATGAGTTGTGTTCATTATTGACACTGCTGGTCTTTTACCAACTTTATATTGCTGCTTCTTGGAGGAGAAAGCTTGTGAGAAGAGCAGGCTGTGTTCTGCCCCCCTGCTTCCATTCTCCTGGCCAGCCTGAGCCTGTGTGAGGAAGCAGCTATTAAGCAGACACAGCAGGTGAAGTTTAGAAGTCAGGAGTTTCATTCCTTGCCTAATAAAAAGGGATGTAGAGCTATGGTTGCAGCCTGCAGGGATGGGCTATGTAGGGAGGGAAGTTTAGTGTTTGTTCAGTGGAGCAGGTATCTGGAAGCAATCCTGATTACCTAAGACTCCTATGTCTCAAAAGACGAGTTCCACAGACATATCCCAGATAGACTGGGTTATGTAAGATGCAGGGGGAAAGCCCCACTGAGAAAGGGGCAACAGCAAGGCACCACACTTTGTTTGCAGCAGGATCTGGATCTCCACATTTTTGTTTTCTTTATTTCCAACTCTCGGGAAGCCATGTCTTATATTCTTAGATTCCTGAGTCCTGGAACAAGATCACTTAATTCCGTTTTACACAGAACTGAGGAAAAGCTGCCACTCTTGGTTTTTGCTCCTTTCCTCTTTGGGATATATACGTGGACCCTACATTGGGGCAGCTCCCCCAGATGCTATTTCAAGTAGAAGCTCTTGCTGTGGCATCCGCCTTCCATCAGGCTTAGGGAGGTTTTATGGTGATGGCTCACCCTGAGTTATTTCCATAGTGGAAACAAGAGCCAAAGCAGCCTCGGCCCAGGAAAAGAAATCCAAGCTGAATTAGACCATTTAGCTTATTTCTCGGCAATCCCTCCCATTTGGCAGCCTGGGTCTGGTGTCCCACTTAGATTTTAGAGCGCTTTCTAGGTAGGCATCATTTTTACTTTATGGTTAACTACATATTATTCACTTTCACTGTTGCTTTTCCTTTGTTAATAACTCACAAAATAAGAACTTTCTCAGTTTACATAGGATGATACAAGGCTATTTTCTAGTGGCCTCTTGGATGTGCCTGAGACTGATCTAATTTAATAATCACCATCCCTTAAGTATGGAAAAATTAAGTCTTCAAAGATTTTTCTAAAATTAATGTCTGGGTTAAAATAAGTATCCTTTTAGGAAGAAGGCAGGGCATAAATAAGTTACTTTTATAGAAAGACATAATTTTAAGGGATTCTGGGTTTGTTGTCTTTTTTTTTTTTTTTTTTTAATGTTATTTGTACACTATTATCTAAGTTTTCAGGTTTGGGGGATTATTTATTTTTCCCTTTTTGTATAGTGTTGATTAAGTCCTGAATTTCTGCTTATGGCAGAGAGCTACTTCAGGGTCATAGAAAGATAATAGAATTTAGTTTGCCAGCTTGGTGCTTTTGCCTCAAGAACCTTTGCTTTCTCAACTTCCGGGAAGATGGCGGACTAGTAAGACACGGGAATCTCCTCCCCAGAAAAATAGCTAGAGGACAGGCTGAAACAGCCCCGAAAAAGATCTTCTAGGGTTTAGGACAGCAGGTGAAGGCTGCATACCACCCAGAGGAGAGAGGTTCAGAAGAGGGAAATCACGACAACAGAACCGTGAGTGGGAAGTAGCAGCTTCTGCTGCTGCCGGCACCCTCCCCCACACTCTAGAATTCTCCAGCCTCTGGGCCTGCGACCACAGACAAAGGGGGCTCCAGGGATCTACACTCCCGGAAAGAGGAGAGAGAGGGACACAGCCTTAGGCTGACTTAGGTTCTGACCCGTAAATTTGGGCTGCGGAGCCCCACGGATCCTTCCACACTGCAGTTTGCCCTGGGAGCCTAGGAAGGACTGGAGAAATCTGACCCTCACAACCTCCCTCTCTTCTAGCCTGGACTAATTGTTGAGGACTCCACGGGACAGGGGAGAGAGAGCCTGGGGCTGACCCTCCTTTTGACTCCCGGGTTTGGTCTGCCCTGTCCCGAGAGCACTTCCAGGCCGGGTGGGGCTGTGCCATTGTTTGCCTTAGAGCCTGCAAGGGGCTAAAGATATACAAACCTCCCAATCTCCTCCTCTACTAACAGGGACTAATTGTTGAGGATTCAGAAGGGAGTGGAAATATTTCCTAGCTGGAAAAAGGGGGGAACTACGAGAGAAGTCTGGAGAACTGTCTCAGAAAGTTTGAATCACAGGGCTCTTAGCCCCCAGACAGGAAGGTCTATCACATTGATCTGGTCTGTGTCACAACAAATACGCTCCGACCAGGCATTGAATTGAGAGCTGCCAACAAGTGCCATCTCCTGGCAGACCAAGGACGTGCACATAAGAAAATTAATGAGAGGCTTTTCCTGGCCTCTATAGCCTCCCTGCCCAAGGCCCTAGGAAACGACTCTACAACCAATTACTGGGTCCAGTGCCGAGTTTTGAGCCACCAGCAGAACAATCCTAACAATCAAGGTTGAGCCAAAAATCAAAGAGCGGTGGTAACTCACAGCCTCCTGCCACTAAAACCCCATAAAAGAGAAAGAGATAGAGCATCTAAGTAAAATACAAACTAACTAGATTCCTAAGCACCAGCAAAAAATTACGAGCCATACTAAGAAAATAGAAGACATGGCCCAAGAAAAGGAATACAGCAAAGTCCCAGAAGAGATGCAGAATTTGAGAGAACTAATTAGTGAGATGAGCACAAATTTCCAAAATCAAATTAATGAGATGAAAGAGAATATAGTTAAAGAGATAAATGACATCAAGAAGTCATTGAGCAAACTCAAAGAAGAATTTGAAATCCTGAACAGAAAAGTAACGGAGTTCCTGGGAATGAAAGACACAATAGGTGAAGTCAAAAATACATTTGAGGCATACAACAGCAGACTCGAAATGATAGAAGAAAGAATAAGTGATTCCGAAGACAGAGCAGCTAAAATTGAAGAGAGAAAAGAATACAGAGAGAAAAGAATGGAAAAAATTGAGGAGGGGCTCAGAGAGTTGAATGACAACACAAAACTCAACAACATATGTGTCATGGGAGTTCCAGAAGGAGAAGAGAAAGGAAAAGGGGCAGAAAGAGTGTTTGAGGAAATAATTAGCTGAAAATTTCCCAACTCTCACGAAAGAAATGAACTTGCATGTCCAAGAAGCACACCGTACCCCAATGAGAATAAATCCAAATAGACCTACGCCAAGACACATATTATTCAGAATGTCAAATGTAAAAGATAAAAAGAAAATTCTCAGAGCAGCAAGAAAGAAGCAAACGATCACATACAAAGGACGTCCAGTAAGACTTAGTGCAGATTTCTCTTCAGAAACCACGGAGGTGAGAAGACAGTGGTATGATACAATTAGGAAACAGAAAGAGAAAAACTGCCAGCCGAGAATTCTTTATCCAGCAAAGCTGTCCTTCAAATATGAAGGTGAATATAAAGTATTCACAAACAAACAGAAACTAAGAGAGTTTGCAAAAAAGAATCCACCTTTGCAGGAAATATTAAAGGAAGCCTTAGAACCTGAAAGAAAAAGACAGGAGAGAGAGGCTTGGAGGAGAGTATAGAAGAAAGAAAAGCAGAAAAGATAACCAAAAGAGTAAAAAGAGAGACAAAAATAAGATGACATATGAAAACCAAAGAATAAAATGGAGGAAATAAATAGTGCATTTTCAGTAATATCATTGAATGTGAATGGATTAAATTCCCCAATCAAAAGATACAGGCTGACAGAATGGATAAAAAAACATGAGCCATCCATATGCTGCTTACAAGAAACTCACCTCAGACCCATGGATACAAACCGGCTGAAAGTAAAAGGTTGGAAAAAGATACTCCACGCAAATAGTAAACAGAAAAGAACAGGGGTAGCTATACTAATATCGGACAAAACAGACTTCAAATGCAAAAAAGTGATAAGAGATGCGGAAGGCCATTATATATTAATAAAAGGGACGATCCTCCAGGAGCATATAACAGTCATAAATATCTACGCACCTAACCAGGGTGCCCCAAAATATATGAGACAAACTCTGGCAAAACTGAAGGGAGAAATAGACATTTCTACAATAATCGTTGGAGACGTCAACACGCCTCTCACATCATTAGATAGAACAACTAGACAGAAGATCAACAAGGAAACAGAGAATTTGAACAATATGATAAATAAGTTCTGACATATACAGAACACTGCATCCAAACTCAGCGAGTTATACATTCTTCTCAAGTGCTCATGGATCTTTCTCCAGGATAGACCACATGTTAGGTCACAATACAGCTCTCAATAAAGATTGAAATTATACAAAGCACCTTCTCAGATCCATAATGGAATGAAACTAAAAATCAATAACAGACAGGAAAAAAGTAAATTTGCAAATGTGTGGAGACTGAACAACACACTCCTAAATATTCCGTGGGTCAAAAAAGAAATTGCAAGTGAAATCAGTAAATATATTGAGAGAAATGAAAATGAGAACACAACGCAGTCTTGAGAGGGAAATTTATAGCCCTAAATGCATATATTAAAAAATAAGAAAGAGCTATACTTAAAGATTTAACTGAACAACTTGAGAAACTAGAAAAAGAACAGCAAACCAATCCCAAAGCAAAAAGAAGGAAAGAAATAATAAAGATTAGAGCAGAAATAAATGAAAATGGGAACAGAAAAACAAGAGAGAAAATCAACAAAACCAAAAGCTGGTTCTTTGGGAAGATCAATAAAATTGACAAACCCCTCGCTAGACTAACAAAGAAAAAAAGAGAGAAGATGCAAATAAATACAATCAGAAATGAAAGGGGGGAAATTACAAATGACCTCACAGAAATAAAAAGAATCATAAGAGGATATTATGAGAAACTATATGCCAACAAACTAGACAACTTGGATGAAATGGACAAATTTCTAGAAACTCATAACCAACCTACACTGACAGAACAAGAAATACAAGAACTTAACAAACCAATCACAATTAAGGAGATTGAATCCATCATCAAAAATCTCCCAGCAAAGAAAAGTCCAGGACCAGATGGCTTCACAGGTGAATTCTACCAAGCATTTCCAAAAGAATTAACACCAATCCTGTTTAAACTCTTCCAAAAAATTGAAGAGGACGGAAAATTACCCAACACATTTTATGAAGCCAACATCACCCTAATACCAAAGCCAGATAAAGATTCCACAAGAAAAGAAAATTACAGACCAATCTCTCTAATGAACATAGATGCAAAAATTCTCAACAAAATACTTGCAAATCGAATCCAACAGCATATCAAAAGACTTATACATCACGACCAAGTGGGATTTATTCCTGGTATGCAAGGCTGGTTCAGCATAAGAAAATCAATCAATGTAATACATCACATTAACAAATTGAAGGAAAAAAACCACATGGTCATCTCAATAGATGCAGAAAAGGCATTCAACAAAATCCAACATCCTTTTTTGATAAAAATGCTTCAAAAGATAGGAATAAAAGGAAAATTCCTCAATATGATAAAAGGCATATATGAAAAACCCACAGCCAACATCATACTCAATGGGGGAAAGGTTGAAAGCTTTCCCCCTAAGATCAGGAACAAAACAAGGTTGCCCACTGTCACCATTGTTATTCAACATTGTACTAGAAGTTCTAGCTAGGGCAATTAGACAAGAGAAAAAAATTAAAGACGTCCAAATAGGAAAAGAGGAAGTAAAACTGTCACTTTTGGGGGAAGAAATGATCCTATATTTAGAAAATCCTGAAGTATCCACAACAAAGCTACTTGAACTAATAAATGAGTTCAGCAAAGTGGCAGGATATAAGATCAACACGCAAAAATCAGTAATGTTTTTGTACGCCAGTACTGAACAATCTGAGGAGGAAATCAGGACGAAAATTCCATTTTCAATAGCAACAAAAAGACTCAAATACCTAGGAGTTAATTTAACCAAAGAAGTACAGGACTTATATGCAGAAAACTATAAAACAATGCTAAAAGAAATTTTAAAAGACCTAAACAAATGGAAAGACATTCCATGTTCATGGATTGGAAGAATAAATATCGTGAATATGTCAATCTTGCCCAAACTGATTTATAGATTCAATGCAATACCAATCAAAATCCCAACAACTTACTTTACAGAATTAGAGAAGGCAATTACCAAATTCATCTGGAAGGGTAAGTGCACCCGAATAGCCAAAAGTATTCTAAAAAAGAAGAGCAATATGGGAGGAATTTCACTGCCTGACCTTGAAACATATTACAAAGCTACAGTGGTCAAAATAGCATGGTACTGGCATAAAGAAAGACACATCGATCATTGGAATAGAATTGAGAACACAAAAATAAACCCTCACCTATACAGTCAACTGGTTTTTGACAAACCTACCAAGCCCAGGGTAATGGGAAAAAACAGTCTCTTCAACAAATGGTGTTGGGAGATGTATTATTCAGGGTTCTCTCGGGAAACAGAATCAGCCTCACTCCTGGTACCAGCTGTATTAGTCAGGGTTCTCTCGGGAAACAGAATCAGCAGGAGATATCTGTGAATAATATGGAACTCTAAAAGAGTCTCTCACGCGACTGTGGGGACTCACAAGTCCAGGTTCCTCAGGCAAGCTGCAAACCAGGGGCTCCGATGAAAGCCCGATGAAAGGTCATTGATGAGTCTCTGGGAGAAGTTGCTTGTCCAACGACGAGCTGGGAAATTCTCCCTGAATGTTGAAATCACTTCCACTTTTAAATCATTCAACTGATTGGGTAAAAGCACCACCCATTGATAATGTAATCTCCCTGATTGATGCAGATGTAATCAGCCATCCACGCAGTAAACTCACTGGTGATTGAAGTCCATAAATGCTCTTGTATTACAATTAGCCCAGTGCTTGCTAGAACAAACACCTGGACACAACTACTTGGCCGAGTTGACACATTAGCCTAACCATCACAGTAGAACTGGACATCTATAACTAAAAGAATGAAAGAGGACCCGTACCTCACCCCCTATACAAGAATCAACTCAAAATGGATCAAAGACCTAAATATAAAAGCCAGGACCATAAAACTACTAGAAGAAAATATAGGGAAACATCTTCAAGATCTTGTAGTAGGTGGTGGTTTCTTGGATCTTACACCCAAAGCACGTGCAACAAAAGAAAAAGTAGATAAATGGGACCTCCTCAAAATTCAGCACTTTTGCACCTCACAGGACTTTGTCAGAACGGTGAAAAGGCTGCGAACTCAATGGGAAAAAATATTTGGAAATCACATATCTGATAAGGGTTTAATACCCAGGATATATAAAGAGATGTTACAACTCAACAATAAAAAGACAAACGACCCAATTAAAAAATGGGCAAAAGACTTTAATAGACATTTCTCCGAAGAAGAAATATAAATGGAAAAAAAACACATGAAGAAATGCTCAACATCATTCATGATTAGGGAAATGCAAATCAAAACTACAATGAGATATCATTTCACACCTGTCAAAATGGCCACTATTAAACAGAGAACTACAAGTGTTGGAGAGGATGTGGAGAGATAGGAACACTTCTTCACTGTTGGTGGGAATGCAGGATGGTACAACCACTATGGAGGACTGTTTGGCAGTTCCTAAGGAAATTGAATATAGACTTGCCACGTGACCCTGCAATACCACTACTGGGTTATACACCCAGAAGAACTGAGAGCAGTGATGCAAACAGACATCTGCACACCGATGTTCATAGCCACATTATTCACCATTGCCAAAAGTTGGAAACAACCCAGGTGTCCATGAACAGATGAATGGATAAACAAACTGTGGTCTATTCACACGATGGAATATTATGCAGTTGTGGGAAGAAATGAAGTCATAAAGCATAAGACAACATGGATGAACCTGGAGGACATTATGTTGAGTGAGGCAAGCCAGACACGAAAGGACAAATACTGTATAAATGCGTTACTATGAACCAAATATATTGTATAATATATTTTTTGATTCAAAAAAAAAAATTATACGTATCCATTAGATTTAATTGAGGAATGTATATATTTATTCATTTGTGTTTACTTTTTAGTTTTTAATTGTTTATATTTTCAATTATTAAATGTACAAAATAAAGTTTAAAAAAAATGTTTCAAAAAAAAAAAGAACCTTTGCTTTCTAACTTACCCTGTCCAGGACCTATTCTGTTTCTTCATAGTACATAAGTTGCTCTCCAGGCCCCAGAAAAGGCCACAAATTCAGCAGTGCTCTAACGTGAATCTCTCTGTTTATAGAGCAGTTCCGTTTATTTTGGTTGTCCTTTTGTTAGAAGAGGATAAGGCTGTAGGCATTTTGTACCCAGAGGACCTACAGAAAGCTTAGCAGGCCTTGCCTTGAAGGAAGGTAAGTTTCAGTCAGGGTTGATGTGAGCTTGCCTCACAGAGGCTCTATCCCTAAGGCTGTATCTTAGCGTTTATTTTAGCAAAATTGGGAGAGCCTGGAGGAGGCAGAGAAGGTTGTGGAAATAGGATGCAGACAGGATATAAGCTGGGCTTTGGGAGGTAGAAGATTTGGATTGTTCGTTGACTTCTAGCTAATGTATTCCCATAAAAACCATCCTCTGGTCCTCTAATGTCAGCTTGGAAATCCCAGAGGAAAAGGATCAGCGTAAGTCAGTGATGACCAGCATGATCCCTGAATAATAAATCACTAGATTCCTAGAGCTGAAGCCCTTGATTCAAATTCAGGAGGAACCACAGGATTTAAACAACTTGGACATCATTTCTTGCAGTTAGCAATTGCAATCAGAATTGAGTGTACGGTTTTTTCCCCTTTTTAATTCTGTGCTTTCATTTCTTTCCCTCATGATGGAATGAAAGCTAGATAGTGAAGAAAGCAATTGTTGGTTTGTTGGTTGGTTTGTTTCTGAATTGAAGGCATTTCAAATCAGTTGAGAGATCCCAGGATAGAGGAAGGAGAGGGGTGGATGATAAAGCTCTAGGTATCTAAGAAATAGGATTGTTCCACTTCTCACTGGGAAACACCCGTTTGGTTTAAGTGGGTTTGATTTAGAAAGGAAGGCCCCTGAAAATAACCCCTGCAGAGCAGTGTCCCTACTACTGCTCCTTAAGTGAGAGCCTGAGTGGGAAGAAGATAGAGATATGGCTGCTAGGGTGAGGGCCCCACACACTGACCCTGGTCTGGGCAGCTTTCTCTACACTTTTTCTGGAATTCAGAAACTCTAAAGAGGTTAGTTAGCAGAGCAAGTACGCTCTTTAAATTCAAAACCTTACCTGCTTGGGTCTGTAGTGACTTAGTGCTTTACTGTAGTCCTTCACTGTTGCATGAGTGATCAGGTCCGGTTATGCTTAGATATATATCCCTGAAGCTACCATTCAAGGGATTAGGAGATAAAAGTTCGGCGAGTATAGCAAACTAACCAGTGGTCAGATGTATGGAATAGTCCCAGAGACCCCCATTAAATCCACTGTTATTAGAACCCAAGACTGATTAAAATTGAGGCTTAATGTCAGTTATGTAGCATTTGCTAATTCTTTTTCTCTACTCTTAAATGACTTTTCTGTACAATATTACTTCATTCAGGGCAACTTATCTTTTTACCTGGGAGAAACTTATTTCCATTAGAATTTGAACACTAGCTACATATTTTGCATTTAAAATGCTTCATGTGATTAAACCCTGAAAGAAACGTTATTACTTCTGTTTCTTACAAGTGTGCTCTTCCTACTGATTCTCCTTTTGTGCCTGGAACAATGCCTTTAATTTGGAAACAAGTACAGGAGCTCTCTCCTAGTACCAGGCACCCTATTAGGTGAAACTAGCAGCCAAGTGCTGGTAAATGGGCTTAGAAGAAGAGCGGGTTTATATTCTCCCCTCTACCAAATCCTTTTGCATAGCAGTGTACTGTGTAACTTCTGTAGATGGCAGGTCACCATTTTAACCACCATCTCTTCTCTCCCCCATTTTCCCACTCTCCTTCCCATTATGATTTTTATTTTAATCATTCATTTTCTTCTTCCTTTACAGAGCTATTAAGAATGGCAAAGGATTGCACAGCAAGAAGGAAGTGCCCATCCACCGTGTCGCAGACATATCTGGGGTGAGTCCTGTCCTTGAATAGAGCTGTGCGGTTCAGAGGCACCAGGAAGATTACAGCTTTCGTGTGTTTTCAGTAACTTGTTTCTTTTCAGCCACCGAATGTGACTTTTTCTAGGGCTTCTGCTTGTGCATCTATAGGGATCCTGTTTTATATTCTGGAAAAGCAGAATTCAAACTAGGGTATAAAACCTCATTTTGTCTCTTCCCCTGAATCGTCTCTATGCTGCTTTTCCATTTTTAATTATTATGAGTTTGAAGATATTTCTTCCCAGTTGTATTAAAATTACCTCTTTTTAAAATCCCTGTTTAATTCTTAACTATGAATGGGAAGTCAAATATAGGTTTTAGGACAGTTGAAGAATTGATTGTGATTTCCTCACAGCTTCTTCCTCTGGTTGCCTGCAGGTGGGAGGTAATCAAGAAATGTGTCCGCATTCTGAGATAATAGTTTCAGAAGCATCGATGATACAGTTACCTCTAGGCCCCTAAAAGGCCATATCCAAATGACTATTTAGTGATGAGGACTTTACCCTCGAACTGTTGGATCTCTTTGGGCCGAATAAATCCCTTCGTTAGTTGAGAGTGTTCATTCATTCATTCATTTACTCAACAAATATTTGCTGAGTGCTTACTATGTACCAGGAACTGCTCTAGGCACTGAAAACATAACCATGAACAAAACTGATAAAGTCCTTACATTCAAGTAGGAGAGAGTGACAATTGCAATGTCAGGTAGCAACAACTGCTATGAAGAGAACTAAAACTTGCTAAGGGATAGTTGGTCAGGAAAGGCTTGTTGGCTCATTGAGTCACTCTCTGTTCCTGAGACACACACTATCCAATTCAGCTCCTGTAGTCACTGGTGGTTAAGGAGAGGATCCAGGTCTGTGGCATGTATAGGGAGGACCACATAGCCCAGGAGCGATGAAGGAGGAAGGGCTAGTAAATTTTAGCTTGGACCCTCAGAATTTTTGGAGGGCACCAAGACAAAAATACTCCTATTAGCTAGCAAAAGCATCTAGAGCTCAGCTTATAGCAGTGACGAGTTAGAGTGCATTATCTTCCTCTTATGTTGTTTTCTCAGGCCTGGCTGAGCCTCTGCCTGTTGTTCCTTGTGATTGCTCATTACCTATGTGTCTGGCCAGCTTACCCTTGCCTAGATGTAGGACAGTCACTGCTGATTACAGGTTAAATAGTGTTAACTACATCACATTAATTGGACTTCAGTCAAGAATTCAGTGCCTCTGTTAAATGAGTTCTATACCGTGATACATGTTCTTTGTGGCTTAGAATCCTGAGAAGCCCAGAAAACGGGTTTTTGACCTTTGACCCATAGCTGACTTTGGTGTATATCTGCTCAGGCTGGATGTTTATAGATGTGATTCTCCCAGTGCAATAATATTAGGCCTTTTTTCCCATAGCTTATCCTGCTGAGTTATTCTTTGCATGTATATTATTATTAATTTCTGCATGTATCAACTGTGGCATTCTCAACACTCTTTTCTATAATATTGTTCTTTTGGTGAAGATGGAGTAGTAAAAGGGAAATTTTGTGACTGTTCAACTGCAGGGGAAAAATATAAATAAATACTTTTTTGGAAAACACAACAGCACAATGGAGCATCCTCAAGAGTAGGACCGCCAGATATGCCCATCCAAACAGCTTCTGCTAGGCCCACTCTCCAGGATATTCCACAAGTTGAAATAAACCTTGGAGAGAGGTGCTCTCTTTAGCCATGCGGTTCATGCTCTTGCTCATTTTTGCCACTGTTGGTGTAGGGAATGCTCAGCAGGTTTTTGAGGTTGGAAACATACCTGCTTGGAGCTGTCCTTTGGCACTTGCCAGTGTGATGTCCTAGTGGTCTTTATGGCTATCTTTAAATCTTATGCTGCCACCTACCTTAATGCTTTCTGGTGTTTTCTTAATCCTCCATTTTTGGTTTTGGTTAGTAAGGGATTGTGTGAAACTTGGTCATTTTTCTCCTTTCTTCTCCCCCCCCCCAAACTGTGGCTCATACCTATCTTTATTCTCTTTTCTATGTGGATATTGGAGAATTGGTTTGCTTTTAAGTTATTTAAAAATAAATGCCAGTTAGATTTCCCTCAGGGGTCGGATGTGGCTCAACTGGTTGGGCGTCCGTCTCCCATATGGAGGGACCCGGGTTCGATCCCCAGGACCTCCCGATAAAAAAAAAAAAAAAAAAATTTCCCTCAGTAACCACATAAATAAAAGAGGAAAGCATGAGCAAGTGGGAGACAGAAAGTGAAAAAGCTATGCAATTTAAATAGTTGTCAGATATGACCTTGTCTGCCTGTATCACAAATTATTCAACTTAAATTGCAATATTTTTTTGTGTGTACCCTCTGTAAGACAGGAGTTTTGTCTTTCCCCACTTCTAACTTTTCCTTCTGTCTATGACAGTGTTGTGTTAAGTGTATGTGTATGTGTATGTGTTGGGTGCCCTTGTGCCATATAATATAAGTGAGGTGTATGGGTCTTTCTGCTTCCTGAGTCATGCTGGGGATTCTCCATTCTGAGGGACAGGTAGGCATGTAAGGTCAGACAGGTAAACGGCTTACAGTGTGATGAAGGAAAAAAACACCCAGAATAAAGGCAATATAATATATATGTACATAATGGTCTCCTAATGGTTTCTTAATCTTTTTTTAATCTTTAGCCTTTTTGTTATTGTTTCTGGATTGATCCCCCTCTTATTTGCAGGTCATGATAAATGGAAGCTTTTGTTGAACTGACAGTGTATACAATATGCTGCCAAAATAATTTACTGTGAACTAGTATTTGTGTGTAATACCTCTTACCACCCTTTACTCCACCCCAAAACACATCCTTGGCCAAAAACAACAACAAAAAAAAAACAAAAAACCTGAGAGAGAAAAAAAGACATGCATAATAAGCTCACATTTTGTCTCTTAAACAGATTAGAGAAATATACTGTGTGAAAGAAGTGGTATCATGATTTTGAGATGAATAACCTGTAATTTTGGTCTAGTCCTAACCCACTAACTTTTGGAGATGAGTTTCTACCCAACATCCATTTCTCTTCTTTTGCTTTCTCAAAAATCATTTCACAGGGTAAGGTAAGGGTCAGAGTGCATTAAAATGCCTTCATATGAAGACATAGCAAGCATAAGACCTGCTGGGCTGACTTCACATGGTAGAAATTAAGTAATCCAAGCACCCGGGTGAGAGGTTGACACTCCACTTTGGCAAGTGAGGCACTGCCTCTGTGGTGATGAAACAACAGACATTTTCCTGTCTGTTCCTCAGCTTTCTGACTTGGTGTTTCTGCTATCCCAACCATGCCTCTGGCCTCCCTTTTCCATATCGAGAGCTGGTTACAGTTTACTGACTTCTCAAAAGTTTTATGGTAGCTCCCAGCTTTTGAGTTGTTTGCTTTTTGTTTGTTTGTTTGTTAATATGGAATATCTTGTGTTAATGTCCAATGAGTGTTGTGTTTTCCATAAGGTAGACAGAACATCTGCGTTCTATAACAGTCTGGTTTCCTTTCAGGCCAGGATGCCCCCACTTTTGAATGTGAAACCAACTAAGAATTTGGCTACGTTGGTACTAGCTCTGATTTGATTTGAAGGATGGTCCTGTGGTAACTGCTTCATTATTAGTTGGTTTTGTTTTTCCTTGATTCTGTCCCAATACCCTCCCTCGCTGTTGTGCACAAACCTGGAATGTGTGAGTCAGTGGAATATAAGGCTATTTGTTATCTTAGGTTTATTATTGGTTTTGCTGTAGCCTGCTCTGTAATAAATATGACCTCCTGCAGATACAGAGTGTAAAACAGGCAATAAAATGGAGCTGGTGCATGGCTTACTGTTGTTCTGGTAAATCAGACAAATCAATTATGACTCCGAGGCAAGAGAAAGCACCCCACTACTTAGGCTGTGCCTGAGCACACTGATTTCTTCCTTTACCTCCACCCATCCTTTCTCTTCCACTTGTGCATGAGTAGTACACGGCTAGCAGCGAGCCTTGATGTCCGCAGTAGTGCCCGTTTGAATATTCTTCTCTTTCCTGTTGTCTCTGTTCTTCTTTTCCAGTGCTTGAGGAGTTAAGTTGTTTGTTGAAGATACTGTGAGAGGCTAAATAGAGCCTAAACCAGCATCCTTTACAGTCATACTGCTAAAAACCCCAGAATGGGTCCAGAATTGGGGTGGGAGGAGGAGAGTCTTTCTCTGAATATCTTCTGCTTCTCATCTGTTAATTCCACTGTTGTTTGCCCTCCCTTCTCTCCTTCCTTGCTTTTACAAAATCCTGGTGTTTCTTTGCTGCTACTGGGCTCACGTGGACATCTCTGGAGCTTGGTTTCTTGCTCATATTACCTACTAACTTTTTTGTAACCTCCTCTATCCATGACTAATTTTGTTGGAAATGCATGGTATTACTGGTAAGCAAAGGCCTGGAGCTATCCAAAAGACTACTTGCAGGTTGTGGGGGTAGTGTGGGCATGGGATGTCAGACTTTTTAGGTTACTCTATTTCAACTTGAAGACTTGGCAGAGTTGACCAGTGGGATTCTAACTTGCAAATATGAAAGGATTGAAGTAGTTCTTTCAAACACACAGTAAAAGGGCAGGATTATCTTAGCATCTCTTCCTTGACCTCTCATTTGAGTTCTTTATTTTTCTGTGCCCTCTTGAACTTGAAGAGCACTACTTTTCCTTGGGGTATTTGAAGCAGTCCTCCTTTCTATAAGAGGCTTGGGGACCTTTGCAGGAGTTATCTTTCTCCAGGTACCACATGGAGTTGGGCTGCGCTGGAAGTTTGTTTGTTGTTGTTGTTGTTTTTAGTTAGACGTTTGCTCAGTAAGTCTGAAGAAAACAAAGGCAGCAGTCACCAGGGGCTTCATAAGTTAGGTCTGTGTTAAGTTGCGGTTTCTTTTGTGTATCTTCAGGCCCACTTAAATTTTCTTTTTATTCTCAAATGATTCTAAAGTTTCTTTCAGTCTCCTTTCTGTTCTTCGTAATCACTGGGAATTGATGGCACAAAGGCTCCTTTCTAGCTTTGTTTTGTATGTTTTTTTAACGTCCCTTTCCTCTGTTAGTTTCTCTTAGCCCACATCATGTCCTGCTGTCTCTTTTGTGCTCACTGCAGTGTGAGTCATACAGGTGGCGTAAGGTCTGCCTGGTGGATTTCTGTGAACCAGAGGGGTTGCCTAGCACGGAAGCTCCGTGCACACCATAGCCGCCTGACCCCGCTGGGTGCTAGAAGAATCAGGAAAGGCACTCTGAATGAGCAGGCTCGCTTGTCTGCTGAACTTGCTTTCTAAAGCACCATGCACTCCATTTATGTGATTGTCCTTCTTGAGGGGAAGCCACAAGATAGTGAGTGAGAGTGTTGGGTTCTGGCCTTTCTGCTGTGTTTGGTAGTTGGAGTTGTTACTAATTTAGAGGACAGTGTGCTTTTCTGTGCTCCCTTCTTTCTCTATCCCTACCCAAAGGTTCTTGAACTCTACTTGGACTGAAACGTGCAGCTAATTGACTTGGAAACATGTGTCTACCCTGTCTCTGTGTCCCCACCCCCTTCCCCTTCCCTCTTCTAAAACCCCACCTCTGCAAAAGACTTGGATGTTGTTTAGGAAACCTTGATTGTGTCAGAGAGGGTTGCTTTGGCCATTTGTTCTTACCCTAAGTGTTGAGGACATGGCTTTATCAACTTCTGTCCATGGTTCATATCAGCCACATTAGTCCTAGTGTTACATGTCCAATTCTTCTTTTTTGAGACTCACCTATTGAAACTTCCCAGAACTGCCTGGGTATCCCTCTCTCCCTCTAAAGAAGTCTAAAAGCATTTATCCTTTCCATGGGGATAGGAGAGAAGTTTTTCTTTACCCGGTTGTACACGTTTCTGGTTAAAAAGTAGAAAGAAATGCTGGAATTTTTTTTTCAAGATTGCATTTCAACATTTACCACAACTAGTGGTGGTTGTGTTTCAGTACCTCCTTTCACATATTTTTTTTTTTTTTACCGGGAGGTACCAGGGATCGAACCCCGGTCTCTCCATATGGTAGATGGACGCCGAACCTCTTGAGCCACATCCGTTTCCCATCCTTTCACATATTTTAATCCACTTTTCCACTGAGTTCTGTTCTTTTGTGTTCTTTGAGCCACTATAGGGCACTAAATTTAGGACATAGTCACGTAACTCTTTTATTTACTTGGGGGCACCCTAAGAATATGTTAAGGACTTTGAAATGGGCAAGAAGATTACTAGGTATCCTTTCAATGGAATCATGGGGATACTGTCTACAAATCTGATTCTATAGGGTTCTCTTTGTTGTTGGCTAGGCTGTTTTACACCTCTGTAGAGATAGGATTTAACTTGTGAAGGCCTGGTAGTGATACAGATGATTCCTCTTCATTGAAATGTGGTCCTATAGAGGTACACTTGATTTCTACCCTGTAAAAGAAATGATTTTAAACTTGACACTTATACCCTGTAGTTTTGCATCTTTAGTAAATTCATGTCAGCAAATCTGATTGCCTATACTATGTCTGCTTTTCACGTTCTCCTTTGAATTAGTTTTAGTTGTTTTGTTGTAGTGTTTTTTGGTGGAAAGCCAGCCTAAAGCACTTTCATTGCAATAATAACTCGAAACTCATGTGTAGTACAGGAGATGGGAGGATGGGGCAGCAACAATTTCTTTCACCAAATCACTACACAGGTCAACAAAGGGGTGAGAAGGGGAAGGAAAAGCCAGGAAACTTTGAGATCAGCAGTGGGGGCTGAGTGTCAAAAAAACAGGAGATGCTGAAGCTGCGTGATTTTCTTAAGAGAACACGATTTTTCAGATGGCTGGGCATGGGTGGTGAGTGTCTACAAACAGTACCTTCAGTTGAAATTTTCAATTAAAGTTCTTAAAATTTAGGAAGTGGTGGTACTTTGACAACTGTGAGTAGGTACAAAAGCCCTGAAAATCCATTAGAAAAAAACTATAGTATGGAAAAAAAAATAAGCCAGGCCACAAAAAAGGCTTCAGAGGTCCCCTGGTGGCCCGGGTACAAATCCCTGTCGTGTCCAACAACACAGTAAAACTATCTGCTTTCAAAAGGCAGAGGGTTTGGGAAGCGGCTGTGGC
The DNA here is from genome assembly GCA_026826555.1 of Tolypeutes matacus. Taxonomy (NCBI): domain Eukaryota; kingdom Metazoa; phylum Chordata; class Mammalia; order Cingulata; family Chlamyphoridae; genus Tolypeutes; species Tolypeutes matacus. The sequence continues at coordinate 368,088 of JAKSZT010053770.1, read as the reverse complement.
TCAATCAGTAGGGTTCCCGTTTACCATATGGGAGGCCCCGGGTTTGGTTCCCGGGGCCTCCTGGTGAAGGCGGGCCCGCCCGCACGGCGTGGTTGGCTGACCCAGCGAGCACAAGCAGCAAGGGGGGGATGAATGAATAAATAAATAAAATCTTAAAAAAAAAAAAAAAAAAAAAAAAAAGGCAGAGGGTTTGAGGGGAGGATAGGGTGGGGCTGGCAGAGGCAAAGGTTCTCTGCTTTCGCACTTTGGTTTTGGGTAGGGCTTTTAATTCAACCCAGGAGCATTTCTCAACTTGGAGATTCAGGCCTCAACAGCATCTCAAATCTGCTATGGCTTTGCAGTGCAGCAGCAAGAATGTTCAATATAGGGGTTGGATGTGGCTCAACTGGTTGGGCGTCCGTCTCCCATATGGAGGGACCCGGGTTCGATCCCTGGGACCTCCCGGTTAAAAAAAAAAAAAAAAAGAATGTTCAATATATAATAGATAAAAATTTCACCACCCCACCCAAATAAAATAAAGATTCTTGCACCCCTCCCCCCAAACACCAATTCCTACTCTAAAGGTAACCCATTATTTGTGCTGTTAATACCTGAACATATACTTCACTGGAAACCTAGATCCAAAAGACTGAAACTGAATCTCTACCTCAAAACAAAAACAAAAAAAATGAGTAATTTGACATGTATGGCATATCATTGAAAATAAGTCAGCATACACAAGGAGAAAGAGGAAGAAAAAATGGGAGATGTTGGAAGCAAAGCTGAGTGACAGAACACAGTTGATCTGGGCAGATGTTTATACAAAAAGTGTAGTGGAACATCAGGAAAAGCTCCATGTGGATTCACATGATGTGCCTGGTGACTCCAGGTCCCTCCGTGACAGATCCAAGTACAGGGAGTGGAGGGAGGAGGCCTTTCCCACCATTCCAGTTTTAGAAGCTCTACATCAAAGACAAGAGTGGCATTTGGTGGGATGATGCCGGGATGCCCATTGGCACCAGAGGCATAGTCTGGGGAGATAGTTTGGCTCTCTGACCCACACTCTTCTGAGCAACCCCTTCTTCCCAGCCTCAGGTCTCCTTCTGCTTGCCTGGCATAAACTTAAAGGACTTGTTTCTGTCCCAAGAGGCATCAAATTTCTTTCCATCTTCAAGCACCCCCGTGTAGTGCACCATGCAGGTCTGGCCGCGCTATGGATAGGTGCACCCATCTCCGGGGGAGGTGGTCTCCACCTGCACTCCCATGGTACGGGCGGCGTGGACCAAAAGCAGACCGGACTGCAGCACCGTGGCTCTACCTCATCTCTCCATGTGGCTCCTGTGTACGTGCATGCCCCCTCATGCCTGAATCAGTTTTAATATCTTTTTGGTTCTCTCATTAATTAATTAGTTAAAGTAAAATTTTGACACATGTTCATTTTCTATTTGTGTAACAGTCCTGAGTTTATCTTTTTGAAAACTAGCCTTTACAGGGAGGGGGAGGCGGACAGTTGAAGAAACGAGAAAAATACAAAACCATTTATAACAGTGGTCAATAAGAGAAGACATACTTATGTGCTTTGGGTTGTGAAAGTTCTGAAGTGAAAATTTGTCTTTCACTTGCAGAATGTCTGGTTCCATGCCTATACCTTACTTGGTCTACCATTTCGTTCACAGACAGGCTTTTCTTTTAGAAAATTCAGGCACCATAGCATATAACCTTGGGGGGAGATTGGACATTGAAGACAGGGTACAGTGTTTTGCCATTTGGTTGGTATGTGTCAGCTCTGCAATTTATCACCTCTGTAGAAGTCTTTGATCAGGTGACTTTCCCGTGGGTGGAACACGGTTAGAGGTAGGGCTTCTTTAGTTGATGCTTTTTATACCAAAACATCTTCCTCTCCAGATAATCAGACTTGATATGTCACTGCAGTGAATTCTGCTTTCAGGAAGTTTTCTGCTATGTGTTTTTCTACTTTCTTTACTATCCCTTGTTTAACTACTTCATATACAGGAATGCATGCACATGAGCTCCTTAGAAACAGGGTCCAAGCTTTCATTTATGTATACTTGAGCTGTAATGATTTTTGCCTTTTTTCCTCTATTCAAAGAAAGGAGAAAGGAAAATTGAGGGAGACCAGGAGCATTGCTTCCTAAGGAGAGTTGCCTCTAGTATAGATTCTGCTATATCTGTTTCATGCTCTTCTGTTTTCTTTCCCATTCTCTGGGTACATGTGGATAATGCTCTGTGATTCTATTTCATGGGTCCAGATTGGTTAAATGAGCCCATTACAGGCTTGGCTAAATGAATGCAAAGGTATTTTAAAGGCAGTTGATAAAATTCCTGATTCCCAGGTTGACATGTGTGATTAAGTTGTTTGATCTGTCCCCTGACTACTGAGGGGTGTGATAAAACTGTAAATATTTCTGCCCAGCCACTGCTTCACTCTCTACTTCACCATCATAACACTACTTACCCCTAGATTGAACTCATTTTGTCCTGTGGCTATTGCTTATGGAAACATCTCAAAAGTAAATCATTTTACTAACATAGACATTCTGTTTACCTATATTTTAAGGCTTTATTTAGCATGTTTCCAACATATTTGTTTTATATTTGTTTTATAGAATTTTTGGACACTCAATGCAGAGTTGACATCCAGACATTCTTGAATTAGGTGCTCAGGATTGCTTTGGAATACCCTAGTAGTTTTGTGCCTCAGTTCTTCAGGAAATGGTGTTCTCAGGAAGAAATGGTAGAATTTCTAATACAGTATCAGATTTGGAAGGTGCCTGAGAATATAAGCTATTACCAAGGTTTCAAATTTGGAGGAAAATCTGTGTCGTATTGATTGTGCATTACTGCAACATGCCTGGATACTTCACCCACAGGAGAGCCTATTTATTTTCTTTATATCAAATTTAGTCTGTTCCACTATTTAAGGTTCTCAGTCAACTGACTCTGACTACATTGCTAATTAGCACTTGCTGAGTGGCATCTCTTTTTCTAGAAATGCTGTTTCCTCCTCTCCTGGCCATGCCTTCCTCCTTCATTAGTTTATCTGTCTTCTTCCCAGCACCTTCCTCTCTTTATCCCCCTACCTTCTGCTCCTGCCTTTCGGTGGCATTTGCATAATTTTAGTTATTACCTTGGTTTTACGTTCGTTGGTGTGGGTAACCCTTCCCAAGTTGTTTGATATATGTGCAGTGGTTTTCCTTGCTAGTTTCTAAACTCCTAAGAAAAGGAGATCGTTTTTGTATATCTTCACAGTAACTAGTGACTTGATTTGCCAGGCGATAAGCTATAGCAGGATGAAATTGTGTTCGGAAAAACATGACCCTGGCTGATTGGTACCAGATTAACTGTGCTGGTTAGTAACTAGAAGTGGACAGACTAGAAGGATGCTACCAAAAGGGTGTGTGTTTTCTAGAATACAGAGGCAGTATGGAATTGTGATAGTAGCGTGGACTCTAATGTTGGATCACCCAAGTTCAAGTCCTGGCTCCATTGTTTATTAGTTTGTCACTTTGAGGAAGTTACCTAACTTCTTTGTGCCTCTTTTCCCGACCGTAAAATGGGTATAATAATGGTACTTGCCTCATTAGATTGTAAGAGGGATTGAATGAATTAATACATGTAAAGTATGTAGAACAGTTGACATAAAATAAGAACTCCACAGAGTGCAGTCTTTCACATGGGAGTGGTGGTTATTAAATGGCTTAGCATTCTGCTGATGCCCAGAAAGTCCTCTATAAATGATAGCTGCCACAATCATCATTGTCATCATAGTATTTTTATTCCAAGCTCTTTATCCAGTTCACATCCCCAATCATACTCCTCCCTCCCCTGAATTCTTTTACTGCATCTTTATCTCTCATTTGACATTTAATGTTTGCTATTTCTCGCTTATATTTTAAATAGGCTTTTGTTGAAGGAGTGGATGAATGATCAAACAATAAGTATTTGTGAAGAGCTTATTATATGCCAGAGAAAAGCCAAATGTTGAAGATACCACATTAAAAAAAAAAAAAGTTATAGTCCTTACACATACAGAGCATACACATTTAGTTATATAATAACAATTGTGATAGAAGTACAGAGATCTGCATGTGTGTATACTGATGGCCGTAGCTTATTCTAGGTAGTCAGAGAATAATATGAGGCCGGAAGGAGGAATTAGGAGAACTTCAGTGCTGAGTGAGCAAACCATGTACAAGAAGGTCCTGAGGTAGAAAGGTGCTTGCGTCCTGAAGGCCAGTATTGCTGGGATGTGAAGGTAGTGCAGGAATGATCAAATCATATGGATTTTACAGTCCATCATAAGGATTTTGAATTTTTAAATTTTCTCCTAAGAACAGTGAGAAATCATGGAAATGAGAGTAGAATAATTAGATCATCATTTTATATATTTTTTACATGCGCAATCTCACATGCAGTTTCAGGTCAAGATTTTTTCCAAATCAGTTTACAGTCTATTACAGTGCCAAGAATATTTATTTGTCTCAAAATATATCGAAAAATTATAAAGAACTGACTCACTCTAGATTGTGTTGAATGCTAGCTCCAAAAACCTGGAGAGACAATTATCTGACCAAAATAATTTGTAAGCTTATCTAGGCAAAGCTGAATCAGCCCTGAATGTTAGTCTATTTTCTTATTTTAAAATTAGAAACTTACAAATTTTTTCTTTATTTCAAAACTTTTGTTTTTAATTGCTTATTTAGATTTTTTTTCCGTATCATGAATAGCATTGATTCCTCAGCTAAATCATTTCATAGTCTGTGATTATTTTCTTAGACCAATTCCATGAAGTAGAATACTAGGCCAAAGGATTGTGTGTGTGTATGTGTGTGTGTATACATATACATACATATACATGTATATGTATGTATGTATGTGTGTGTGTGTGTGTGTATATATATATATATATATTTTTTTTTTTAACATCATCGTTCTATAAAACTTCATTGAGTAAATGATTAAGTTTGTAATTTTGAAGCATTTGTTATTCTTCAAAACACTGACCACCTTCTGTTTTAATCAATAATAAATTTCTACTATAATAGTTTCTTCAGGTCATAAACCTGGAACATTCTCTTCCAAATGTTGTAATTTTCTTTTTTTTATTAACTCTCTTTTTAAAATGTAAGGCTTTAGGCCATGTGACATGAGGCAGGGATATAAGCCAAGGAACCCCAAGAACTATTAGCAAGCAGCACCAGGATGTTACAGACCTTGGGGAGAAAGCATCACCTTGCTGACACCTTGATTTTTGGACTTAAAGCCTCAAAACCACAAGGACACTGAGTGGTCCTTGAAGAAAGTAACTCACCCAAGGTCTCATGACCATTAAGAGGCAGTAGGCACTTGACTGCAGAGCCAACATTTAATATTCCTAACCAGTCATCCATATGGACTCATATTTAGATGCCCTCACTACTGCAAGATGCGGAGGCATAAGAAGGTAAGAAGAGCCCTGCCTCAATCAAGATAGCAGAGTGAGATGCTTTATGGCACTGTCCCCCTGCAAAAGCTTTGAACTGTCGTCAAGAACTGGCAGAAACATCTTTCTCAAAGCTGTAGAAAACAGTAACTAAGGATTGCTGTAAGAGGGCAAGGCCACTTAAAAGTAGTAGGAGCTCTGGACCCTGGCTGGACCTTTTCCTTCCCCTCTTGGGCTTGGTGTGGAGTCAGCCCACACTCCCAGTGCCAGCCCCAGGTTTTGGTTCCAGAGGAAGCAGAGTAACACTTGTGTACATACTGGGAGCATGTATGCCTGGCCCAGCCTATCTGGTGGTGGCATGAGGGCCTCACCATCCTAGAACTTGCCCTGAATGTAGAAGGCAGCTCACAGAGCTCACCTACAGAATGCTGTGAGAAAGTACCCAAGTGGCTCCCCGGGGCAAGGGATTGCTGACTGTAGCACATATGTTGCAATGCCAGTACCTACCAGTGCTAGACTATGAGAAAATTGTTTTCTAGGGAAGAAGAGACATTTGTATCTGTGTAAATGGGGGAATTCCAGTTCCTAGGGCCACGTGGGCTTGCCCAAGACAAGAGGAATGTGTAGAATGGATGAGGGAGACTTCTTCACTTTGACCTGGATCTAGTCTCTAAACTCATTATATGGATAAGCTCTCAAAGAGAACACTGGCACAGGTCAATCTTTTATTTACTTATTTACTTTTTTATTCAAGGAAAGCTATCATAGCACTAGCTGGATATAAGCTTAAGCCTCAGAGCTTAAATTTGAGCAATAACTACATTAAAATATCAAAATATCCACATTTCAAGAAAAGATTATAAAACATACAAAGAAACAGGAAGCAATGGCCCAGGCATAGGAGAAGATTCACGCATTAGAAACTATTAATGAAGAGGATCAAACCTGGGACATTCCAGACAAAAAAAATTTTTAAATGGTCCTAAATAGCCTCATTGAGTTAAAGGAAAATATGGGTCAAAAAAATAAAATCAGAGAAATGATAGATGAACAAAAAAAGAATATCATTGACAAGATGGAAGCGATGACAAAGAACCACACAGAGTTGAAACCACAGTGACAGAAATTAAAAATTCCCTAGAAGATTGGAGCTGGCAAAGAAAGAATCAGTGAACTTGAATTTAGGACAATTAACCATCCAATCTAGAAGCAGAAAAAAGAATAAAGAAAAATGAACAGAGCCCAAGGAACCTGTGGGGATGCCGTCGAGTGTACCAGTATATACATTGTGTGAGCCCCAGAAAGAAAAGAGAGAAAGGGACAGAGGGAATATTCAAAGAAATAATGGTTGAAAACTTCCCAAATTTAATTTAAGACATGAATATACATATCCAAGATGCTCAACACATTCCAAACAGGATAAACTCAAATAGACCCACTGCATGCCATGTAATCAAACTGTGAAATGCCAAAGATAAGGAGAGGATTCAGAGAGCCACAAGAAGGAGGCAATAAGGGAGTGTCCATAAGATTAACTGCCATTGCCTTATAGGAAACTGTGGAGGCAAGAAGGCAGTGGGAACATATTTAAAGTGCTGAACGCAAAAAATTCCCAACCAGGAATACTATATCCAACAGCACTGTCTTTGAAAAATAAGGAACAGATTAAGACATTCCAAAATAAGCAAAAGCTGAAGGGGTTTGTCACTATTAGACCAGCCCTACAAGAAATGCTAAAGTGGTTCTGTAGTTGAAAGGACACTAGACAATTGACTAAAGCCCCAAGAAGAAATAAAGATCTCCTGTAATGACATGGATGAATACATTTGTGATTTGTTGTAACTCCACCTTTACTTCCTACAGGATATAAAAGACAGTTGCATAAAATGTAATGATAAATCATTGGTTTTGCACTCATAGTGTATAAATATATAATTTGTGATAAGACCTACCTGAATGTGGGGAAATGGAGAGGTATAGGAACATAGTTTATGTATGTTGTTGAAGTTAAGTTGGTACCAAAGCAAACGAGATTGTCATAGATTTAAGATATTAAATTTATCCCCATGGTGACCACAAAGAAAATATCAGAGAATATGCAAAATCCTAGAGACAGAAAATAGAGTACAAATTATGGGGAGTGACAGATAGGGACAATGGGGGGCGTTTTAGTTTCCTAGCAGCTAAAACAGACACCATAAATTGGGTTAGCTTAAACAGAGGGAGTTTATTGGAATGCAGTTTTGAAGTTAGGAGAAGTCCAAAATCAAGGCAGTTCTTTCCCCCTGGAAACTGTGGTGTTGTGGGGCTGGCTGCTTAGCTTTTCTCTTACATGGCAGTGTACCTAGAAATATCTTCTCCTTTCTCTTCCTCTTCCCTCTGGCTTCTGGCTGCTCCCTGTGGCTTCCTTCCCATGTCCAATTTCCTTTGCTTATCAGGACTTAAGCCATATTGGATTAAGGCCCGCCCTCATTCAGTTTGGGCACACCTTAACTAATAACATAATAGAGGTCCTATTCACAAATGGGTTCATACCCATTTAGATCAAGGGTTTCGACCTTTACATGCCTTATGCAAAGGGACATGATTCAATCTGGGGACAGGAGTTAATGGAAAAATGAGTATGAAGTTTCTGCTTGGGGTGAAGGGAAAGTTCTAGTGCTGGATGGTGGGAAGGCTACTGCAACATTGTGGATGTAATTAATCCCACTAAAGGGTATGTTTAGGAAAGGTTTGGATGGGAGGATTTGTTGTATTTATGTTTCTACAATTAAAAAAGAAAGAGACACTAAAGAAATAATGACAATTAAATGCTATACATGATACTGGATGATATCTAAGAATGGAGGAGGAAAGGTTCAAAAGAACATTATTGGGACATGAGAAAAAAATTGGAATGTAGAATGTAAGCTTTATGTCAATGTTAAATTTCTTTAACTTGATAACTGCTGAATGTAAGGTGATTGTATTAAGTGAATATTCTTGTTTGTAGGGTATGTACATAGAAGTATTATGTGTTCAAGGAGTATAATGTGTGCAACTTGCTCTCAAATGTTCAGAAGATAGATAGATAGATAGATAGATAGATAGATAGATAGATAGATAGA